>JAQIWH010004612.1:0-16535 GCA_034695005.1 Cryptops parisi
GTAGTTTGTACTTAAATACAAGTACCAAGTACTACATAATTACAAAGTACTTAAATACAAGTACCAAGTACTTAAAAGTACTTAAAATGTACTTGTTACGTGTACTTAAGTATTTGGTACTTAAGTACTCGGTATCCCTGGTTTTAAGTAATCATTATGTTTTCTTACACATCACTGTTTGTTTGTTATTATTTAGTTTTACTTTCCATGTATCCTGTTCTGGTTTTTTGGTCCTTTGGACTGTATAATAATAAATACCAAATACAAATACAAATTAATTTTAAAATTTTTATTAAACAACCAAAATCGTGCATTTTTAACCGACTTTAAAAACGAGGAGGTTAACTGTTCGACGCTTATGTGTTTTTCATGTCTTTTCATTGACTTTTGATTCCATAAGATGAATTCTACTGCTTTACTAGTAAACACAATGTTATATAAAGTAAATGAAATACTCGTTTTGTCCCAAAATATACATCTCATAGGTATACATCTCATATAAAACTTTCCGATTATGGACAGTTGTAGTAAATAATAAGTTTTTACAGTAATCTAAATGTGGTGATCTTTCTGATATGTAGCTTAACTTAGTTGACGTAACTTGCGATTTATTAATTTTTTGAGCCGGGTGTCATGCCATGTCATGTCAAAATGCATGCAATTCAAAATGACACCTGGTGTGACTACAATAATAAACATATGGCTTCAGAAAATTATGCTTCACGTAGTAGAGACAATAAAAATCAAAATAATTGACTGTTGTAAAGGGAAATTGAATATTACAGCTGTTGCTACAACGAAATCTCGACAACCAATTCGAAGCGGAAATAAGAGCAACATTCGACATGAAGGACTACCTGCATTCATTATTTGTAGCCCAAATACACGTGATACAGCACACAACGCTATACAGTAGTTCACACCGATAAAAATCTAAATTCATTTGTGTAGTTTCGTTAAGTGGAAAACCTAGCCTAACCCCTAACAAAATCAACGTATAAGCGAAATGTATATCATAATTTGAAACAAAAAACAATCAAATGTGTACCATAATTTGGGACAGAGGGAGTATTTGTGTATACAATGGACGTCTCTTATTTTGAACATGTTAAATAGAAATTACTTGATAATACTTAGCGATCGATAAGTATCGATAACTAATGAAACTGGATGATAAGTTTCGGTGATGTCTAACAGCAAAGTAAAACTGTGTAGATTGACACAGAATCACATAATAGCGAAAATTCTCCACCTAAGTTACGTAGTTACAAGGACATTTTTAGTATTATTAATTAAAATTCAAGTTATATCTGCAATTAGCCTACCAAGCGTTCATTAACTAAATTTCGATTTTTAAAAGTGGAGCAAACTACTCTTAGCTTAGTAAACATTACGCATACAATATCTACCTTGAAATTGAATGACTTGCCCTCGAGGCTACGTCGGTATTAGCAAATTTATAATAGCACCATTGAAATTTTATTGCGTTATTATATCATATTAGCATTTTATATTGCATTCGATCATGACTTGTTCATTTGTTCTTTATTAATTTTTGTAACTAAATATTGTGTATTGGTAACTTTAATCGTAAAAGAAAAATAAATGTTAAAAATTTGCTTGAATTCTACATACTCGTAATGCAGCATAATCATGATCAGTTGTGTAGCACATGCTAAGCAGTTTCTTGAAGTGAATCATCCTATTCAATCGCATTAGGTAATCAATAAAGTTCGAGTAGTTTCTTAAGGTCATACTACTTTTTGTAATTAAGTAACCTTGAAAAAAAAATCGCCCGAAATTTACTGGTGAGCTAATATTTGCCTGAATATAACTACAATTTGCGAAGATAAAATAATTTATTACTGAGCAAGACAAAAAAAAACATAACACTATTATGTCAACGACTAGCCACTGATATGATGGCGCTGCATGTCTGTAGTTTAGGTTAGTTAAAACAAACAAAAATGTATTTATGTATTAATACATTAATATTAATAAAAGTAATTAATGTGTTAATATTTATCATAAAATTAATACATTTTTGTTTGTTTTGACTAGCTTAAACTACATGTGCAGCGCCCTCATATCAGTGGCAGGTCGTTAACATAACAGTACCAATAAAAAACAACAAAAGTACGACTGGATTAGACTACATCATATTGAAGTCAATACAGTAGAATTCAGTCATTATAATCACGGATAACATGGTTATTATTCTCATTATCAGTCGGTCCCAAGACACTTTATTTTATTTCCATTGCTATAAGCCGGTCATTGTTATCAAGAAGCACTGGCACTCAAAATGATCACAATAACCGGATTCCACTGTAATTAAAAAATATAAATTCACAATGAAACTTTTGTTCTACCACATCACATGTACCGGTACATGATATTCACTTTCTATGGAGGCTCCTTAAATGAATTATGTACATCCGGGTCACACCTCATAGCTAATTATTGTGAAAAACGGGTAACGTGAATGAGCTTCGCAAAATTTACGAAGTCTTCAAGAACCGTTTAAGGTTTTCCTTTGTTCAGAAAGTCAATTTGTTCACATAAACAAAAAGAGTTGAAAAAAAATGTTGAAAAAAAAATTCTTCCCCAGGTGAGGATCGAACTCACAACCTCGGCATTGCCACGAATACTGTCGTATAAGTACCGCGCGCTAACCAGTTGCGCCACTGGGGACTATACAACATATGAAAACATTATTCATATATTTGCTAACGCTGCACATAGATGTATGTTGTATGTACAAACATATAATAAATAAATAAATAAATAAATATAAATAAATTAATATATAAATATTTATATATAACGGGATTATTCATAATTCCGTGACACATTACGAAATTTCACCCCTCCGTAACTTCTCAACAAAATTTTTATTGAATTACACTGAATGAAAGGTTACACTTTCAAAGTTTTTTTAGATACTGTACTTCATAAATGTTCAATATGTTCACATTTGCTGACGCGGTACTGCCGTAGACATCTACACAATTTTCCATTTTTTCCCATGTCCCTACCCCGGAGATATTTTTAGTGCGTTAAAACATTACACAAACATTATCCTTGATGAATTCATACAAGCAAAATTCGCGTCTGGGGTTACATCACTACATTAACAAGTCATTAACGTTACATTTAAAACTTTAACAATGAAAAATTCAATCACATTAATTTGAACATATTTGATCCTTTTTAATGACTCTATGAGGGGTACATCCGTAAAATATATTTAAAAAAAAAAAATTAAACAAATCAAAAATTAAATTTGTTGAGTTGACTACATCTGCCAGAAAGTGCCTCCTCGCGGATAACCACGGCAACTCGTGCGGTTTGGTCAAAAAGTTTGGTAAAGCTTACCTTTCGTTCAGTTGCTACACTACTAACAGTCACAGTCTGCAAGTCAAAACCAATGTTTCCATCATTTTCCCATTAAATCACATCATACAAAAAAAAAAGCATCAAAATTAAGAGAAAAAAAGTAAGTTTGTTTTGTATGTCTTACTTTTTTTATTTATCGGACGATTAAATTTATTATCGCTGTTTTAAACAAAAAGACGTTCAAAAATGCCACATGTGAACAGGCTCAACGTGACGTCACTGTGACGTCATGAAGATTGTCCACAAGTGAGGTCATCACACGCTCCAAGTCCAAGGATCCTGTCAAGTTGACGGGTTTTAAAATTAGTAACACAATTGAAGATCTGTTGTAAACTTTTGTAATGTTTCACGGATAACCCTATATGAATAACCCTGTATAGATATATATATATTTATATAAATACATGTACATATATATAGTTTTCTACACCAGATTAAATTCATCAATGACATATGTTAAAGTTTCATTAGCCAGCATGTCCAAATTTAGTAATCATCGTCATCAAAAAGTGTACTAATGGCGCATTATAAAAGTGTCAGTTTCAGACATTTAGGTGAACGTTAAGAACTGACGACGACGTTGATTTAATTTATCCGATTCCTTTTCGTGACAGCATTAAGAAACTTTATTTGTGTATATTAATTTCCGTTTCGAAATGAGCAAAACGTTGACTCCAATTAAAAAGTTCAAAATTATTTTTTGAATGAACGATTTCGTGAAGAAACCTTCGTAAAAAAAACACAAAAAAACAATTACGGCAATCAATTTTCATCAAATAAAATAATATTCTTTTTATGTTTCGAGTGAAAAAAAAATAAGAAAATTAATGGAAACGATGAAATTACAAAAGAATGGCTGAAGTAAACAACGATAAAGAATAAACGAGAGGTTCGTGAGATATTCAGAATCACTCGAGACGTTGCAAAACATTCACAAGAGACCTATCGGATGTTTAAAAGGGCCAAATCGAATTGCCACTGGTGATGTTTCGCATAGATTGTGAAGATGGAGTCTAACCTGAAATTTTTTTGGAACTTGTTTTCTATACGTAACCTTTTCTTTACTACGTTAACCCTGCTTCCATTCCCTTTCCCCAAAAGAATATAGGGACAAAAACGAATAAAGGCAGAAAATTTCTGCGAATGAACCCTTATAAAAGAAATAACAGAATCAGAGTCAATGTTAAAAGTCGGCGATAGAAAGAAAGCAAAAGAAAATCATCTTCCATCGATTGAGTGACAAAGAAATTGAAGAAAAAACGGGAAATTTACCCAGAAATTCCACCACATTGGACAACAGTGGAAGTCAAGGAACCATGGTTCGATGAGGTTGAAAGCCTAACGGACAGACAGCCAGGGTCGTGATTGGCAGTGGCAACCGAAATGACAAATTGATCTCGACACCGAACCAAAGCTTCAAAAAGCAATGAACTTCTGTTTCAAACAAATATCTCAATTCGAGAATTTCAGTAGGCCTACTGTACAAGACCTCAAACCAATAATTTCAGTAAAACATCCCAAACCAATAAATTTCTTCATCTTTCTAGTATAATAATTGAAGGGCCTGATTTAAAAGGGTGTTAAATAACATTTTTACAATTTCGGAGAAAACGCGTTTAAAGATCTGAACTTGCCTTGCTGTCTATGAGTTACTTCAAACTTCATGAACTGATATCTTTTGCACATATTGTTGTTTTGGAAATGATGCGTTAGAAAGTTAGAATTTTGCACCTAGCACATTCGAAAACGTTTCTTGGTCATTTTTTTAACAAAAATGTTACTCAACACCCTTTTAAACCAGGCACTTCAATTATATCGGCTATGATAACACAAATTTTCATTGAAAAACGAAAACAATATTACGACTATCAAAAATAAAAGAACTTCATTTCTCCTTGCAAATTAAAAAAATACTAATAGAACATCTAAAGAAAACTAATAGTTCCATCCATCCATTAATAAATATCTAGATTCGGTATTTGACATGGCTTAGACTCCAAAAAATGCAAATAAATTCAAAAACTAGACATTGCGCTCTCCACTCCAATCTGGCAAATATTTTGGCAGATTGGACCTAACCTAACCTAACCTAATTAACCTAACCTAATATAGGAAATGATCAATATTTATTAGTCTCCGGTTCGATCCCAATCTGAGGCAAACATTTTTTTTTATTCTTGCTTTGCTTTAAAAAAAATTTATAAAACGAAACAAAAAATGTAAAGCTATCCCTATTTCTACAAACTTCGAGACTCCATTCAAACTGTTGAAATGTAACAAAAAAACCTTGCTTTACAACAAACTTCAAAGATAGACATCTTCAGGCTAATAGAAACGCAAAGCCGATAGTGTGTCTCTCTTGAAGATTCCCATCAAATGATGCAATTTGGGGGGAAAGAACCAAACTTCGAGGAAGTTTTGCAAGTGAAAATCACAACCCTAGACAAACAACATGGCCAATTAATCACCACACTCTCGCTCTCTGGTGTCTCGCGGGAGAAACAGCATCGCTAGCTGATAGGAGGAGGACACTTCATTAAGTTTTCGTTTGTGTCGTGCCTTGCAGACTAGCTCCTACCAAGTGCTACAAGCTGCCGTCATTGCCAAATGGATCCGCGTTCGAAAACATGATTCCAATGTCGACACGGAACCACCTCTTAGGTGATTCTGCAGCTGGTGGAGGTTGATGGCAAGTTTATTCTGTTCGCATTTCACTTTGTGATACGGTGCTGCTACGTGTGGCAATGTCCGCTGGGAGCAGACGCGAACTCTAAATCACTTTTAACGATCCACGTGTTTTAGTCCAAAGGGCACCGAAAAGGGGGATAATGAGGGAACATCATGAATTGAAAAGAGCCTGTTTTCAAGTCGGAAGGAAATAAAAAAGGGAGAGAAAAATGAAGCGATAAAAAATTACACGGGGTGGCAGAATTGAGCGGGGATCATCGCTTCAATTTTAAGACTGGTAGATGTTTCCTGTCTTCGGTACAACAATGGATGATGATTTAGATCACAATCATTGGTTATCTGACAACTAGATCATCTTAAACCATAGTGAACTAACTCACTTTTTACACTATTTGAATTAATGCATGAAATGAGACCACTGAAGTCGTAAGACATGATCTAGTTATAGACTGAGAATTATATCGCTGGACCAATTGAACTGAGTTAACGGCGCTATGAACCCAACCATACGTAAAATCATCATTTTCTCAAATTCAAGTTTTTTTGGACTTAGTTCAGTCTAGCTTAAGACGATCCAACTAACCTTTATCGATTTCAACCATTCAGAAAAAGTTAGCTTTTCATCTCAAATTTGGACTTTGATCAGTTTATTCGGTCTTTCGAGACATTCTTTTATTCGGACGTCATACCTAACCCTATAACATTACCAATTTCAACCGCTTCGAAAATGTTATCTTTATCATCTCAAATGTAGACTCCCTGTGGTCACTTGATTCGCGTTTCACTGCTTTATTCGATTTCCGACAAACAGCTTCTACCACCAAGTGATTTTGTCTTTCTTTTGTATACTATTTCGATTGAATATGCAATGAAGTTGAAGTTAGATTTCTTACCGTCGTCGTCTTCGTAGATGATAGCGACACGACTCCAGTTGAGGTAACGCACCACGTCTCTGTAAGCTTGGACCATTACGCGATGAGGAGGATGAAGATTGATGGAAACACCTTGTCGTTCGGGTTGCAAGTCCAAACGGGCTTCGACGTGAGGAATGTCCAGGGCTGAACACATGGACTGCACGTGTCTTCCAACCAGAGCGTCCGAGGGACCGAAAACCGCAGTCACGCCTGAACTGATCAATTTGCAGGCTGCAAGAGACAGATTATAAACACGATTTGTTGAAATCAAAACAGCAGAGAACAAAATGATACTACTAAGATCCTACTTATGAATATTACAAAGTTAGAGAAAACAGTTTTCAGTAAAATAAAAGTAGATTGAAATAGGTCTACTGATTTCAACATGTCTCATTACGACCAAGTAAAATAAACCATCGAAACACTTTCATTTCGTCATATATTACATTTTGTAAGACAATGTTTTGTTTTGTTAATTTAATTATTTTTTTACAAAATTCTTGTAATTGGATCAATTTTCTTTTGTTCAGTTCCTACTTATTAATAATTTTGGGTTTACTTTAGAATTTGCTCATGAACTATGGGGTTAGAAATTGAAGAGCTTATTTCTAAAACGTCTTATCTCCATTTTAATCATATTTGAGATAAGAGGCTCTGAAAACTATCTGTGCATCGCTGATTCCAAATATGTTATTTTTAAGACTCAAAACTTATTATTTCCTACTGAAACGCACTCTCAAAAACCACGTTTATATACAAAGTCTATAGTCGAATGAATAAAAAAAAAACCCGTTTCCTGAAAAATTGTGTTTTAAGACGTTTTGGAAATAAGCTCTTCAATTTATTTTACTGATTAAGGTTTGATTACTTCATTTTTAACGTACATAAAAAACACACAACAGTTTTCCACATTTATCATATATTAGTTTTAATACTATTTCCCCAAACAAAAGCTATTCAAAGCAGTTTGCAAACTTTGAGATAAAAATTTAACAAACAATACTGCAAAAAAACTAATTTTAACATCAAAATTTTATAATGATGAACATGTTTACGATGGGGTAGCTAACTTGTGTGATACAATACAACAAGCATTAATTTCCCGAATAATAATAATAATAATAACAAGGTAATTTGTAAATAATAAAAACGTTCAGTACTTACAGCAACAGAAATGAAAAAGAAATCATAACTTTTTCACTAAAACTAAAAGTACCGGTAATAAAAAAAAAGTGAGAACTATCGTATTAAAAGCAAATCTTGTTTTCTTTATTCCCTGACCAAAATACTCAACAGTCATCATCATCAAACCACTTCGATCAAAAATTAATGAAAACCTTTTAGCGAAAAAAAAAAAGGGTGCGAATCCTCTTATGACAAGTAGCTTTCACCGTCAAATTCTATTTGAAAGGAAAGGATTACGTGGCCCTAGGCAACACTACAAAATCGTAGAAAACGATGAAAAAAAAAATCCGAACAGCCTGTTAGTGATGGTAGGCCGTAATCCAATTAAGACGCCAAATGCTGCTGGAACAAAATACATTGCTGAATGGCAAATCAAAAAGAACGAGGTTATTTTTTTTTTCAACATTGATTAAACATCCCGTTCAAAGCATTGCCATGTTCCGGACCAGCGAATAGAAAATGTTGGCTGTCATCGTTTGTTAGACTGTACGTTTCTACTAGATGGACCAATTAAAGTTTCCACAATGACCAAACGAGTGAGCTGAAACATGTTTAACGTGAAAGCCAAATAACGGTCTCTTTTGAGCGACATCAATCAGAATATCATTCAACACGCCTTTACACCACCAACACCCATCTCGACGACTTTTCATCACGCACAACACTAACCCATGAATTAATCATGACCATTCAAAATCCATTGAACGATACAATTCATCCACGTCACGTGACAGCAATTTCAAAACCTTAATTCATACTCCCACTCTTCGTCATATACGTTAATGCTAGTATTAGTATGCTCTAGCGAGAGTATATATGTACACTATATAGACAAGTAGGTACTCGAAATGTTTATTTTATCGCATAACAATAAAAATTTGTGAAACTTTCTCTCATACTGGGTGATTCAAAATAACTATTCATAACTTTCAAAAATGATAAATGATTTCTTATAATGAAACATTGATAAAAATAATGGTCTTGATCTGCCTCTTTGTACGTATGTATGCGTGGCGGACGCTTTAGCCCCGCCCATCGCGCACAATCCTCCCTCAAGTTAGCTGTTATTGGTGTTATTAGTGTTAAAATCGAAACCAGTCATAAGCGTAGCATCCTGTCACTAGATGGAGTTTGGTTAATTGGTTAAAAACGTAAAAAGTAAAAATATGTTAGTTTCGTAGTTATGAATCTAAAGTTTGTAATCGAAACTCGTATCTCATACTCTCGTGCTACAGCACGGGTCTACTTCTAGTTTTTAATATTTAACTATAGACTGGAAATACTTCCGTAACGAGATAAAAAAAATCGGAATTTTTATGATGTATTGTTAACACATTGTACCGATCGTAATAGTCATTATAGCACTGGAAATAATTTCACACATTATATTCCACATTGAAAGTATATGACGTTTTCATTTCCGCAATTTCGTTGTATAGTATTTCTGTATTGTACGGAAATATTGTGTTTCGTTACGGAACTATTTCCGGACTATAGCTTATGATTAAAAAAATGCCTCATTACATGCCCTCTTATCACCTCTGAAAATTAAAAATAACTGTTTAGAATCACCCTGTAGAAGGATTTTCTCGTCAAGTAATAGCAAATTCGCATAGCTAAAACTTGCATAAAAATCGAGAATCCTGTACCTTGTCGCAAAATAATCTTTTGACGTCTCATTCTTTCGTGACGACCAACCCTCCATATTACTATTGATGTAATAAGTATGTAAAACACAACTTATTAATCATTGCATCTACATAACTGTTTTATTCAAATTAATCGTAATGTCTTCTGCAAGAAAAATTTACATGTTATACGAATGTTCGTAAATGATGTAGGCCCTATCAGCACCCGGATGCAAAGTTGTTTGCTCGTCTTTGGAAACAAAATCTTCATTTGAATTTGGTGACCATAAATTAACGGCAGCAGACAATGAATCCGGAAGAATGGAGAAAAATGAGCACAAATAAAAAATACATTTTAAAAAAATGCGCACATTCCATAATTAATTTGGGTGACAAATGCAAATGAAAGCCAATTGTTCCACGTTTGTCATGCAAATGATCTTGTAATGGCTAAACTCATCATTAGGTAATCAATGCGAATAACTTAAAATAAATCGTTTCTTAAAACAGAAGATAAATTAACACCCAAATTTTTCCCTCACCAATTGTAACCAGTTTTATCTAAAAAAAAAAATTCTCCTAAAACACAAATACTTTTTTTTAATTGTGTCCTGGTTTTATCACCAATTTTTTGTGTGGTGTTGTTTACATCCGAATGTTTTTGAGGAAAAGAATGGGGTAAATAACATGGGAAAAAAATTGGTCATAAATTTGGAAAGCAATTATAAAATGGTCCAATAGGGACGAAACAATAATAGAACACGTGGCAATTAAGACATGTGTAAACCAAATTACCAGTCACATCCAGTTCCCACATTCCAACAGGCACGTTTGTCATATCGCTACTTTCCATCGCACATTCGGAATACAAGCGACGCCATTATATATTCTGCCAACGTGCCGAGAGCAGACAAACCTAATTAGGAGCACAAAATTCAATTACCCAGTAATTGAAATCTAATGCTCAACAAGGACACCAGTTTGGGCTCAATTTGAAATCAGACGTTAATGAACACCTTCTACAATGTTTGTCAACCAATGAGATCTGGATAACAATAGGCCTTGAACTTACCACAGAAAATTACTTGTCATTCATATCAAGAAAACTTGTATTTAGATCTCAAGTTGTTTATTACAAATATAACTTTACATAGTCAGTCATTGGAAAAAAAAACTAGCTGTATGTCCGTTAAGAATGATAGGTGGCAATTCATTCTATTCATAAACATAATTCATTGATTTAACTCATGTTGATTCGCAACTTTTGTTACAGTAATTTTTATTGTTTCACCTCATGTTACTTTGAAACATTGGTTGGTTAATGTTTTATGTTTACTTCATCTCATTAGTTACTGCATATGTTTGTGTTGATATGGTAACACATTTATAATGTTATATTATGTTTGTATTTAGTTGTTGTTATCGAAACACTGAATCACAGAAAGAAGCACAGAGAGATAAAGAGAAAGAGACACTTGGCTTTTATAATATGCAGTCCTCATTTTTTAAGCGAATTCCTTACATAAAAATATGTATCGTCCTAGAAACACCATGAGATCATTTTCAACCAATAAAAAAAGAAGAATACAAGAAAGTTATGAAAATAGAAAACGTAACAGTTTCAAAGTCAATAAAGCTAAATTTAAAAGTTAAAACTGGAATGCTACGAGTTCAAGACTTTCGTTTCAAAGAGTCGGAGCAGTTTCATGCAATTTCGATGAAGTCATGAATCACAATTCGCGTAGGTACAAAGATAAGCTGAAATTACGTGACGTTCTTAAATTATTGAACGAAGACAAACTGTAAATATTTTCGAGCCGGTGTCGCCTCCCATGTTGGATACTCGCTGTAACAAAGTTAAAACTTGATAGTAAAGGTTTAAAAAGTTTGAATTATTTGCACATCTACTTGTAGAAAAGCAAATTGAGTCGATATTTGAGTTGTGAGTTTTAAATATATATACTTATCTTGATGTAAAAATAATCCCGCGTTAACTTTAAATAAAACAAAAAACAAAACAGGAAAATAATATTAAATGTAGAACGGATTTTTCAGCAAGTAGCACAATAAATAGAAACATACTTGTAGCACAACAATAACTGTTTTTAAACTTTTCAGCATAACACAGCGCATTGCTACAGCGCTTTCCAGTATAACACTGAGCATTGCTACAGCTTTGTCAGGCTTTCGTACATAACACAGCGAATTGCTACAGATTGGTCATGCTTTCCAGCATAACACACAGCGCATGGCTACAGGTTTGTCCTTGTTATTAAGAATAGCCCACGTCTTCATCTCCCTCTATCCATCTTCATCTCTGTGAGAACGAATCATGGTCCTGAACTCTTGGTCCATCCAAAGCTGCTTTGTTGCTATTATCAAAGCTGCTTTTTTTTTTATTTACTGCTTGGTTGCTGCTAGCTTTTTTCAACGCTTGTCAATGCAGCGATAACACCTAGCGACATTTTAATAAAATAAAACCTTCAAAAATCCAAATTCTGTTTCAATTAAAACCGTGCATGGCACGGGGCTACTTCTGGTTCTTCCATAACACAGCGCATTGCTTCAAGCTTTACAGCATAACAGAGGATGTGTTACAGATGTCAGACTTTCCAGCATACCGAAGCGCAATAGCTACAGCGCTTTATACAGCATAACGTAACGCAGCGTTTCTCAATCTGTGATTTTCAAACAAACGAGGCCCTTCCAGGGAATCCTCGAAAATTAACATAATCTACTTAACAATATTGCTTTGTTAGTTTATTTGCAATTTTATTCTTCATTCTTGTGTGAACGAAAATAACAACAAGTTCACTTTGTTGTCTTGTTTTGTAATAATATCTGGAATCAAAAAATATTTTTATTCTAAAAATAAATTAAAAAAATGAATATTTATAATTAACTTTAAAAATTTAGGATATAAATTTTAGATATAACCGTTCTAGATAACCATAAGAAGATTTCTTTAAATTAATATTAATAGTTTATTGATAGTTTATCAGTTATCTGGGGAACATAACCATTCGAAAAAAAAGTTCATTCTAATTTTGTTTATGTACAGTAATCATGTTATCATTTATGAAAAAATCATTCAAGTGTCAGGTGTCATCTGTTGTTGCAGAATAGTGCGCGGGCGAAGCCGTGGGGGCATTGCTAGTTGTAATATGAAAACTCAAATATGACCAAAACAGAAAATTGTTGAATTTTTTGGTAAAATGCTAAAATAAAGTATATTGTTCACACACAAAAAAACATTTCATCGTAAATCACTGTCAAAGAACTAACCCTACACATATCTTATCAAAAATATACTTTTCAACAGCTAAGAGTAGGTTATTCTTCACAACCGGAAACTTTTAGCCTACGGAAAGTTGAAAAAAAACAACTTTCATTTCTTATCCCTTTCTGTTCGTCAAACCTTTCAGCAAGTGCAATCACTAAACCAAACCTCCAACTACAACTGTTATGGCTGTCGCTCGACCCATCTACCAACGCCATTCTCAACAAGTGCCTTCTGGCAAACCAAAAAGAAAATGGAAAAAAAAATTCCTATCTAAAAACTATAACAGCAGATAGAAAGCATGATCAATCTCGTTGCATTTGGCTTGCAGCACCATTTTCATCATCTTTCTTCTTTTTTTATACTCGTCTTTCGATGAGAACAGCTAATCGCCAACGGGTGGTATTACCACCCAACGATTGCAAATGCACGTACACCTTCTAAATGCATGTGTTCGGTTTAGTTATAAAGAAGAAGAAAAAGAAAAAAATAGAGGCTCCTTTTCTCACTGCGTTTCAACGATGATGATCCAACTAGAAAGACACCATCTGCATTCAATTCAGCTTCGACAAGTATTTCCTTCACGAGCAACCAACCTCATGGGTGCGCATGTGTGGTGCAAGAAAATTGAGACGATGGGAATGAAAGGCGAGTTACGCAAAACGTTCAAAGCGAGAAAAGTAAAATACTTACATGTTAAGTTTAATCATAATTGGAGAGTCTGGCGTAGAAGAGTGTTAAGTAACATTTTTGTTAAAAATGACTTAGGAGTATTTTCGAATATGCTAAGTGCAATTCTACCTTCCTAACGCATAATTCTGAGCAAAACAACCATAAATGCAAAGATATTAGTGCAAGAAGTGTGAAGTAGCCCATAGACATCGAGGCAAGTTCAAATCTTTGAACGCGTTTTCCTCGAAATGGTAAAAATGTTATTTAACACTCTTTTACCTTTCAAGTACATGTATATATTTTATTTTAAATGACAAAGTCATCATAAATATGCTATTCTATTTTTCGTCGTTACTATGTGACCTCATTTGGTCAGGGAAATTCGGTTGTAAACATGTATATGTTACAGTCAGAACCCGAATTTGATGAAAATCTAGTCCAAACTAGATTTGATTGACCGTTTTCTAGATCTATTTTAGACTCTTCAATTGTAGAGTTTAACGGCCTTCGGCCGCATTTAGTAACCTCGTATTTACTCTTCGTGGTTACGGTTTGGACTAATGAGACATTGGTTGTTTTAACTGATTTTGGATTCTCACTTTGTGTAACATACTGTATATAGATGGTATTAATGTAAAACCACATTTACCAATCAGTGGTGACCAATTTTAAACGTATGGGTCAAGATTACTTGACATCTACAATAATAATGTTCATCTAGCATAAACGCAGCTCAGTCAATATAGTACGATTTAATGTTTGTGTTGATCACATTGTTGCTATCTTTAATTGTTAATATATACGAGTATTTAAAATTGTTGGTATTACCACCTCACTTCATTATCTCTTAATGTGTTATAGTCTGTAAAATAAATAAAAAATTAAAACATGGCTAATTACATCGTGCATTCGCTAGGGACACATTCCAAGTGGCTGATGTTGCTTGCGTTCAGACTCGCAATAAAGAGAATTCATTCTGTAATTGATTTAAATTCCCAATTGCACATTACAATTAAATGATTCCCTCACGTTGTTTTTATTCTTTTGATTGGAGTTCATGTAGCAACCCATTGAACAGAAGTGATGCGAAATTCTGATTCCATTGCTTTATAGTTACATGTATTTATAAGTATAAAACTTTTAAGTACAGATTTGCTGCAAATTTTATATTTCAAGTTGTAAACGTGAAACATATAATTGTTTTACAGTTTACAGATATTGTAAATCAAATTATCATGTTGAAATCTCCTTTTTTGTTAGTATCAGTGTCAATGATTTTTCTTGTTATTTTATTTTTCTTCTTTCAATGTTTGAGGATTTTAATTCCTAATTTAATTTTATCATGATCGCATTAACTTACGAAATGGAAGATCAAAAAATATCAATTTAGGAAAATATAACAAGTTTATATGACAACCAATCAGGATTAAACAAACTGTCAACATTCAAAACTGGTAAATAATGATGATTCTGGTGAATCGAGGACGTTTAAATCTACATCAAAGTGAGCAGGAAAAAATCAACCAAAAAATCAGACTATATTCGATGTTTTCTAGTAATATACTGTACATCGGTTTTTATTTTAAATTTGTCCTTACGTGTTTTTGTATATCTGGTACATTGCACCGCTCAACTCAAAATAAATAAATAAATAAATAAATATAAAAACCGCATAAGTCCACATGTAAAAAAAATCGCATATATAAATAAAATAAATCGAAACTTGTAGAAATCAAAAATGGAATTACTCAAAACTCGCATAAATCAAATATCAAATTATTCAACGATCGCATACATTTAAATTAGCATAAATCGAAATTTCGCTGAATCAAAATTCGCATGAATCGAAACGTGCAGAAATCAAAAATGAATTTTTTGCATTATGCAAGTACATACAATATTTCTGTATATGACAGTATATAAAGCGTATGCCTAAAAAGCATTTTAATGTACTTGTTCTGTGATATTCTGCAAAACACAAAATAGATCGTCAGATCATTACTGCCTGAACATAATCGGAAGAATCAAGCCTATAAAGGGCTATCAAACCTAGAAACACGTTTGGGATTGAAAAGCTCATTTGGATTTTATCGTTTTCTCTTCGTAGACAACATCGTAGCATTTATCCTGGCTAAAAAGACATAACCATTTAGAAGTCTTAAGTGCCTAGATGTTTCGCCTTTAGAGGCATAATCACATTGCATGGAGACAGGAAGCAAAAGGAAATTAGACATTTGAGACTGACTATACGAAGGTTTATAACAACTAGTGTTGTGGATCGAGCATAGTTAAAGTAGTTAGCGGCAGCAGTGGGTCACTATCTTGCATATGTCTCACATCAAGAAAGTATAGTTGGTAAAGTTTCATGTTGATGAGAAAAGTTGCTAACAATCCTCTTATGAACTAACATATACGGTATACCTACTTAAAGGGTAACATGCAGCATTACAGCCAATTAACAAAGTAGCGATGTAATTAACACTGCATCAATACCAATGTTAACATACGATAATACTGTATAGTCTACAAATACGTACAGTCGAACTTTGATAACTCGAACTTCGATAACTCAAATTTCTCCATAACTCGAATGGCCAACCAAACCAGTAATTTACTGGTTTGGTTGGCCAGCAATCATTCTACATACAAATCAACTTTCATAACTGGAATTTCTGTAACTCGAATTTTTCCGTAACTCGAACCTTTTTATACCCCCATTGGGCTGATTTGATCTCTGTAACTCGAATTCAAGGTGAATCATTAGGTTGC
>JAQIWH010004613.1:0-16535 GCA_034695005.1 Cryptops parisi
TTTGTGTGTGTGTTTTGTGTTTATCACTGTGACCAAGTTTCTAAATGAAACAAAACGTCAGTGTTTGAGGTGTTTTAGTGGTGGTGTGTGAACTACTCAGTCAGTCAAGGTAGGTCACCTTTTTTGGTTTTCATCGTAAAGGGTGGTTTACTTATTTTTGAAGTATGTATTTTAGGGTAGTGGATTGTTTTGAACTTTAAATTAGTTTTAAAATATTTTTTCAATGATTTTTATTTTACCGATTAACAAAGTATCAATGATACATAACGACGACAATTTTAGAAAATACGAGACAGATGCCAGACCGACAATACAAAATACAATACAGGAAATACAGGGTGTCTTAGCCAAGGCATATCAATTTTATACTCGAAAAGCTAATATAATGAAAATTTTGAGTTTTGAATATAATAGCATCTGGAGGGGGGTTCTTTTGAATGGTGCTATTTCATTGGCCTTGAAATTTATTTTCATAAACTAACATTGTTAAAATTTAAACAATGCGTCGTAGGTATCAAGTCATATTTATAAAGTTGTAGCCACGACCCCATGTAATCAGAATCCAGTTTTGTTTTATTTATTTTTAAAAATTTAACCGAAATACAAGTTTATGCAACAATAGACAAAAAAAAAAGGCCCGCTGCCCAACCAACAGCTTCTCTGCAAGTTACGCATGTTATTCAGTGGAGTATTTGGTGCGGGTTGTTACATGACAACTGCTGTTATGCATCTTTAAATTTGTATTTACATTAACCCGTAACTACTGAAATACTCCACTGAATAACATGGGTAACTTGCAGAAAGCTCCTGTCTATTGTTGCATATATTTTTATTTAGGTTGGATTGTTGGAAATAAATTAAAGAAAAGTGGATTCTGATTAAATGGGGTCGTGGTTGCAACTTTCTAAATATGATTGATACCCACGACGCATTGTTTGAAATTTAACAATGATACTTTTTAAAAATTAATTTCAAAGTCAATGAAAATAGCACCGTTCGAAAGACCCTCCTTCAGATGCTATTATATCTAAATCTCAGAATTTTTATCATATTAGCTTTTCAAGTATAAAATTGGTAAGTCTTGGCTGGGACACCCTCCTGTATAGTAGAATACGTGTTAGTTGACAACTTAAAGTTCATTATAAAATATAGAAAACATATTTGAAGAACAAGTTAACAACAAATCAATTTTTTTCGACCTTTATTTCTTAAATTATGATCTCATTGAGACAAATTTTCGTAACTGGTTTTAAACTTTAAAATTACTTATATACTCCTGCAAAAAAGCTAACACGTATTGAACAACAAAGAAAATGGAAAAATAAATAGTCATTTAAATACAGCTCAGACTTTGTTGCATAAGAGGTATTGCCGATTGTGTTTCTCGGATTGCTGCAGTGGCAGTGATTAGCAACAGTGGTTGCACGTGTTATCTCGTTCGAGTGCTTCTTCCATAGTAGATGCTCCAATGTTACCATCATCATTATCGATTTTGCTAGCCTGCTGTTCTCCGCTTCGCCATTCTCTTTTCTTTTCACCCTCTTACTGCGAGAAAACGAAGAGAAAGAGAGAGAGAGAGAGAAGTATATATATAAAAAAGGGTAGCAACAAAGTCGTGATCAATAAACATCATGCCGAGTAGTGAGCCGTATGGCTTGCTCCCGCAGAGTGTGGTACTACCACTACCACGGAGAAAACACAACGCAGTGTCGCTGGTCCATTCTTCCAACCTCCTCCCCGCGCCACACTCTCGCCCGAGGCCCAATATCAGAATAGATGAGGTTTGTCGGCTTTTGTTGCTACGCTCGGTAATTATTGAGCTCTCATCGGGCCATCGAGACAAGTGCTGGCGCGATATTGGATGTCATAAATTCAGTCCGACGCTTGCGCAAAGAACCTCCTGCCCTGGCCTCTTGCAAACAAGTCTTCCCTGGTGTGCAAGAAGCAGCCACCGTTCTTTTTTATTCTTCTTTTACTTCTTCTTCCCCGTGACTTAACTCAAACGAGATCCAATACTAAATTGAACTGATTGCGTTTACCACGACTGGATGTAAAATGCCTTAGATATTAATAAAAAATGCCGGGGTTAGTTTAAGTTTCACAGAATAATATTTACATTTTTACAGAACTTTTACGAAATTTTACTCAACTCAAAAGAATAGTAATTTGAAATTAGATTGCTGTTTTTTTCTGTTTAAATATATGGGTTAACGTATTTAATGTTTTCACAAACAAAGTAAGAAGATTATGGACTGATCCTGTTATGAACAATTTGTAATCCAAACAATAATTCGTTATGTAATTTTACGTGCTGTTTGCGTGATACGTGCAGAACAAAAAAAAAAGCGTCACTATAATAAATTAAAAGTATTTTTTTTTTAAACTAGCGAGTGAAGTGCAGAAAAGAAAAAATGTCGTTCAAAAACTCCTTCACACGTTGCTTCATTTACTTTTTCTTTTGTCGCTCGTTTTTTTAAAGTCACTTCTTGTTCGTCGCCAACGTCGACGCTAATGGCCTTGTCGACCTTTTTTTTTCATCCGTACCACTCAAGGAAGGAAACGGCATGTATTTTGGTTTTTGTAGCAGCGTGCTCTCTGACGTCCGCGCTCTTTGCACTTCTCTTTTCGTCGTCGTCGCGAGGCCAAAAACAACAACAGCACAAAAAATAACGCGGGTAGTAAAGGGAAAAGAGAGAAAGAGAGGAACGTCGAATTTCATGGCAAATAATCAGCGTAATTGCTTGTCAGGACCTCGAGGGTGGTAACCGTAGCTTCCCGTCACGCATTTGCGGAGGTGGAAACGATGCGAACCTTTCACCCTTCTTTTCTCTGGTCTGGTCTGTCCTTTGATGATCGCCGGCGGAGGACACCACCATTACTGCCACCCCTTATTCATCCCATCGACCCCTTATCAGCAGTGTGTGTATTTAGCTTCTCGAACGTGAGATCGAATGACAAACACACCTGTCATCGCTGAATTGCTTTCCTCCCAGCTTGATACAGCTCGCTAACTATGCATCTCTATAGTGCCAGCCAACCTACTCCATTAAGCAATGTAAATTACTAGTTTTTTTCCTTACAAATTATTTTTTTTAATATACATAATTTAATTGGTTTATACACATATTCGTTTTCATGGCCAATGAACCACTTGGGGATATTTGTATACATACTGTATATTATGTACTATAAAGATTAACAAATTTTTTCGTTCGCTAAATAATGTTTTTTGCTATGACAGTCCACTGTATATAGAGTATTCAACGATAAATTCAGATAGAAAGCTGGTTATAAAGTTTAATTGTTAATTCTTTATAGTGTACGTGATTCAAGCTTTAATACACGTATGATAATGAAGTATGGTTGATTAATTTGATTGATTGATTTATTGATAGCGTCTCTCTGAGACATAGTTGAACAATACAACAAAAATGATACATCCGTAATAAAAAATACCGCAACATATAAAAAACACCTAAATAAAGTTTGCTTTGCTGTAATAAGTATAACACATTTTAACGTGTAACATATGTGAAGTATACCGACACAGTTTCATTTTTGATGCAGTTGAAAGTTTAGACTTGAAGACTGCGAAAGCTTTTCAAAGACGAACTCGAGACGGGGGTTTTCGGCGGCGCCCGTTAAACGCATCCATTTCACTAAAAGATTTTTCTTCTCGCAGCCGACATTGTCGGTGTTAGGTTTCAACACTCGCCTTCCTCACACAACCCCCAGCGCGAGCGTTAAAAGAAACCGAGGGAACAATTGGGTTGGAAATTTTGCAAATTAAACTGCGCATCCTATTAGGTGTTGGGGCGTTGGCATTATTTTAATTGTACTTATCGTCGGGTGTAGAGGAAGCAACCGCTAGCTAGCAAAAGCGAAGAGAAAGTCTCCATGGTCGTTTTCTCTTCCATTTTCTCTTTCTATATTCTCTTTTCTACTATTATACACTTGGTGGCAGGATGTGTGAAAGGAGATCCGCCCCCGCAGCGGCCCGCGAGCGCCACTCACCGAAGTAAGGGGGGCCCCCGTGCTCGTAATTCCTCACCTGCTCTGCTTAATTGGGCTCTGGCGCCGGGGTCTGATTACCGCGAGGGGACCTCTCTTTAGTGGCGGCAATTATTTTCATCCAGCGGATTGTTTTCGCCATAATAACGCTGACAGTGCGGGGGTGGTAGTTGCCACCCTACAACACCACCACCGTCTCAATATCAAATGTTGTCGCTTGCAAACCACTTTTTTTGTTTTAGGATTTTTTAATATTGTCCCAGGTAGAGTTTTGAAACAAAAGTGCGATGTACTTGTATGAGTTAATCAAATCGTAGTTGTATTTTTTCAAGTTTGAATCGTGTAAGTTGTGTTCTTTGAAGGTGATGATAATGAATCATAGTAAAAATCTTGTTTTGCACTTTTATGTGAGGTGTGTGATACTGATGATTATAAAACATTGAATAGTTAATTAGTTCAGATGGATTAGTTTATCTCATTGCAATGTACTGTGTTTTATGTTGTAATTAACTATATATATAGATGGATTAACTATATACAAGGTGTCCCAGCCAAGGCGTATCAATTTTACACTCGAAAAGTTAATATAATAAAAATTCCGAATCTTGGAATAGCATATTGAGGGGGGGTCTTTTAAATGGTACTATTTTCATTAACCTTGAAACTAATTTCCAAAAAGCATTGTTGAATTTTAAACAATGCGTCATGGGTATCAAGTCATATTTAGGAAGTGGTAGGCAATTTTTCATATAAACAGAATCTACTGTCGTTCAATTTATTTCCAACAATCCGATCTGAAAAAAAAATATTATCCAATAATAGCGATTGCAACACCCGATCTGATGCAGAAGCCTCGACCTCGATGCATAGCAAGAGTTGTATGCAGTGAAGCTGATGCATTAACATGGTGTGTTGTGTTGTAATCGCTCTTATTGGATAATTGTTTTTAGTCGGATTTTTGATGAAACAACAGTGGGTTCTCACTATGCTGCCTACAACTTTCTAAATATGTCTTGATACCTATGACGCATTGTTTAAAATTTAACGATGTTATTTTAAAAAATGTTTTTAAAAAATTTATTTTAAGGTAATAAAAATAGCACCATTTGAAAAACCTCTCTCAATTTGCTGTTATATCCAAGATTCAGAATTTTTATTATATTAACTTTTCGAGTATAAAATTGGTACGTCTTGGCTGGAATACTCTGTATAGCAGGTGTGGTAGATCATTCTGATTTAAGTGTCGCTTCCATTAGACGAGAAAAACCAAAGTTTTTATTTATTTATTTTTATTTTATTTTTTATTTTTTCATCACACGATCAATACAAATCAAACAAATTAACAAATGACAGAATAGAAATTTAATACACAACAGCTAACATTAATCAATAAACAATATGTGGCGATACAATTTTTTTTTTTTAAATGTTAATATTCTTTGTTTCGAAGTTGTGGTTGGGTCAGGTTAGGTTAGATTAGTTCCAATCTAACACAGAGTATTTACTAATCTCGAGTTAAATATAAATGCTTTAATTTCAAAGTGTTGTTTTCATTGCATTGTACCACCAAGTTAGTCCAGAATTATCGAAGTGTCACTTTAATTTCTTTTACTACCAACAAGAAGATTCCAGAACTACTTGGCACTGTCAACTTTTAAACTGTTAACGACCACAAGGGAGATTTTTTCCCCTCCCTTTACCTCAACTGCTGCCCATTTTAAAATCTTGCGGCGTTGATGTTAAGTCGAGCTAGAGAAAAGCGAGGGTACTTTGCTTCATGATTACAAACAAACGCGCCCATTAGCTACCGTTACCTTTTCCCTCCCACTTTCCTCGTCCACAACCTTCTTCTGTTTCTTCCACAACAACAACGACAACAACAAAGAGGAAGAAGTTGTAGGGAAAGGGGGAGGGAGGGGGGGCATAATGGTTTCCCGCCCCCGTGGTTGTAACCATCACCACCACCAAAAGGATTGGCCCCGGCGTCGTTTTGTTTGCAGGCGGAGCGTTGGGTGCGTTTACGAGCTTAAATTGGGTTTGGCTGTGCTAAAGTAGTAGGCTAGGTGGTGGCAACGAAGGCCTAGAGAATTTATGCACTTTCCCCCGCATTTACCCCTCGGCCGTCGAGAGGCGCCCATAACCAGCGCATATGGAAATGATATAGTGGCTGCATAAATTGGGCATTCAACAGCGGCCAGTTTTCTTCTTCTTCTTTGCTTTCTCTCTTTTCTTCGCCTCGACTTTTCGAGTGCTTCTTACTCTTTTAGTACCAACGGTTATCGATGATGTTTTGCTGCTTGTTCTTCAACCGATTTTTCTCCCCTTTCTTTGTACGGCTGTGTTTGTGGTGACAATACCATTTTTTTTTGCATGGTGTATCAACATGGTTCGATTTCGCAGTTTCAACGTAGGCAATGGATACTCTATACATACGTGAAATGAATATACCGAAAAGTAGAATAAATTGCTTGTGTTTTTTTTATAGATATTAACATAAATTGTTTATAAACAGTCGAAAAAATTTAAAATATGCCTTTATAAATTTTAATCTTTAATTTAATTAGACCTAATATTCAACTACTGATTAGACTTCTAAGTATCCTCGACATTTGTGGTGGCTGTTTAAGGATAAACTAGTTTGGTCAAAAGTACAGTTTTTGTTTCGTAATAGTTTAAATATTTTTTAGCTTTGTAACAGAGTAAATGATCAGACCCAAGGAGCCATCCTTATATGGTTTTCCCTCAGTTTCTCTAGCCTTGTGTTAACATTGTATAAACTTGGCATTTATTTCTACGCCTTTCGGGAGATTACAGCCGTACCCTTCTAAATCAAAATAGAACAAATAAAAAGCTTCATAACTCTCCCACTTGTAGTCTTACAAATGGACCGTTTCATATCGCATATCTAGTTGGCGACATTGTGGTTGCCATTGTCCATGCACGAATTCGTGTCAACGTCATAAATAATCTTTCGGGTGAAGAAAGCAATGTATGTCTGTGGGGAAAAGTAAAGTGGGGGAAAAGATCAGGAGAAAGGGTTTCAAATGCGAGTTGGGGATTTTTTTTCCCTTTCTTTTGAACTTTTATCGAAGCAACGTTGCGGATGGTTTGCGACGCCTTTTTGCATGACGACGGCAATGTCAACATTGCTTTTTATGGCCTTTAGCGCCCAACGACCGTCTCGTCATCCTACGCTGGCTATCTGACTTTGCAACCAAAAAACCAGAAAAACTGTATTACAGTAGTTTCTACTTTAGAGTCCGTCTGTCCACCGTATAAACTGTCCGTTGGCTAACGGTCCTATAAACATATTTACACCTTTTTTACGAGGCTGCATTTTACAAATAACACGTGCATGCTCTTGTAATATCATGTAAACGTTGTGTTGAAGAATAGATTCCAAAAATGTTAGAATTTTTGTTTATGCTTGTTTAGGTTGTAAACAGTAATCGGCTCGGCATGTTTATATTGTATTTCAATCTTAAAGTTTTCTGGGTGGAAACGTGAAAAATGATTCAAATACTGTAAAAATGCAATATTAGCACGGTCCCCTACCTTGAGATACATAAAGTAGTGAATTATCTTACTGACCAAGTAGCATCTCCCTCCAAACTTTGCAACGTTTCGCTACCCACCTAGAGGCTTTTTCAGGCAGAAAGTAAATTTAAAAAATAGAAAAGAAAATAAAAACCCAATTATTCAAGCCAGAGAGGCCGCAGTTCTACATAACCAAACCACACTGAAAGTTTTTTTAATAAAAAAAAAACACATTATCATCCACACTTTCCTATTTTATTTATTTATTTATTTATTTATTTGTTTCATATAAAACAATCTAAATTGGATTGAAAGATCACAAAAACAATTACAAACTAATCAACAAAATTAATATGATTAAACAGAAGACGGTTGAATGTCTTGTTTCATAACCCCACTATCCATATCTATCACATTCCAATAATTCCTTATTCATCCAAGCCTCTCTGGAGGCATTTCTCTTTTCTATTTTTCTTAATTTATTTTTTACTTGGAAAAGCTTCCAGGTGGAAGGCGAGACGTCGCGAAGGTTGGAAAGGTTGTTACCTGGTCAGTAAAGTAATTTACTGCTACTTATTATTTTGTAATATGCATTGGTAATGAGAATACTTTCAACAGTTTAGTTGTTTGACGGTGTAGTCACCGTCAAACAGATCTACAGTTGTTACTAAGCTTTTGAAATTCATTACTTTGTAGGCTATTATGGAATCTTGCTAAACTGTACAATGCTAGAACACCCTATTTGTTTTCTTTATCCTTTGTTTTGTTTTTCATCTTTAGACCTTTCAGTATTTAATTTTTGTAGGGTTGTACTTTTTGTTACCAATGGACGAATATACTAAGAGCTTGTGTATTTTATTGGTAAAGTTTTTTTGTTTGATAAAAACCGACTCGGCAGTTGCATTATGCAGTATAAACACAATAGGATTTAGCTGATTCTTTCATGTGGGTTCAAAAGACGTTTTATGGGATTTTTTTTCTTTCAATTATCAATGCGTAGTCCGAATGCCAATTCGGATAGAAAGTAGTTAGAGTGGCGAGTTGTCGAAATCAATTCTGTCTCATCGATTTTCTTTTGGTCCATCTTTTTTGCATTTCCCGGGAGATCTTGCAAATGGCTTTTCCAAAGACATCGTTTGCTTTTACTTCCACTGATCTTTTCCACAATCGGAAACAACGGTGAGATTACTACTACTACTATCCGACTGCTCGACCGAACCGACCGACCGACCGACTGACGGCTGTCTGTCTGTCCACCGTCGTTGTCAACCCCCACAGTCTTCGACTTCTCCTTTTTCTCTTTTTCCCTCGCTGCAATGTCTATTTAGGAGTCCTAATCGCACTCAACCCTGATCCAATATCCCTTTCGGTCCCTCAACTCCTACGCATGCAAATGACGTCGTCGTCCCCCTGGTCGTCAAGTCCCTTATCGGACTCCTTAATGGCAGAGATGGATGGATGGTCGAGACCGCGGTCGCGCTCGCGAAATTCGATGCATATTCATAGCAAGTAACACCCCCAACCCTAGATGTCCATTAGACTGAATGGAAAATGGGAGACGATGAAAAGAAGTGGATAAAGTAGCCGGCAAAGAAAATGTCAGTAAAAAAAAACTACTATAAGAAAATCAGTTTAAGGGGACATGGAGTTTACCCTCCAGTGTACGTTAAAGTAATGGTTTGTACACATTAAATAGAAAAGCGGGCATATAGTAAACGAGTAGAAAGGTTTTTCGTACGTTCTTTTATTTTTAAGTAAAATATTTTTATTTGTTTGATAGATAAAATGAATCGAGCTGTTAAATTGAGAATTTAGTTATAAAATTATATTTATGGTGTAGTTAATGTAGCCAAATAGTAGTGATATGAGTAAATAGTTTTTTTTAGTATGTGCACACATTTCTACATTTGGAATTGTTACAACCAAAAGTGATTTTTTGCAAGTAAGTAGGTAATTCCAAGTAGATAGTTAGGTAATTTCATTGTCCGAAATGGTTAACTGGTTAGATATCGATTTAGATATCAATTCTCAATTTTAATTTTTTTGAAATTTTTTAATTAAATTCTGTTTGATTTTTTAATATTCTAAAAAGATTCATAAGAAAAACCTAAACCGTTTTGGTGAAATGTAAATTTAAAATCGTTAGAAAACTTTTCTCTTTTAAACAATGAAGGAAAAAAAGTGTGATTGTTTTAATCTTCTTTGTTGTTGGCCTCGAGGGTAAGGAGGGGGTGGAGAGATATAATAGGGGATGGACGTGATTTCGTTCAGTCGATGATGATGATGATGGTGGTGAAGATGATTCGGATCTGTGTACAGTCTCTTGGCACTCTCGAGCCATCTTGCAAGTAGCGATTTTTGCTCGGTGTTTCGATTAGACGCAACCCGTGCCAACTCACGACCATGGCGACGGTGGTGGTGGCTATTCGGGAACGTCGTCGTTGTCTACCATGATTGACAGCGCTCGCCATCCCTCAGCCATTGTGTCGCGAAGGCGACGATAAGAGCGTGGGCGGGGGAGAAGAGTCGCTTTGCTTTTGGCAACCACAGTGTGTCGGGGAGGGGGAGAGGGAGGAAAATGGGGTTGAGATGATGCACTGGGAGAGAGAGAGAAAGACACAAATGCTAGGAAGGGAAGGGTGTTGATCCGCAGCGGGGACCATTTTATCGTTGGCGCGTGTCACTCGAGTCAACCCGCCCCCGCATTCCCCCCTTTGCCTCCACCCCTCACAGGATTTACATGGCTGCATATTCAGGGGAGTCTGAAAATGGCAAGATAGCGGCGACCACAACGGTCCTTTTTGACGTTCCATCCTCGGACTCTATCGCTTTTCTCTCGTGGGCGACTTTTGCAAGCGTGATTTACTGAGAAGGGGGAAGAAGAAGAAGGAGAAGGAAAAGAAAAGATGACGTTACCAGGGAGCAACGATGGCCCCAAAGGGTGATGGTGGTGGCGAAAGCTTTTGACGTTTTGATGATGGTTGTTTTTCTGATAACGCCGCGACCGAAACACGGATCGTTGTACATATTTTAAACGACAGCTGGTCGGCGGCAAAAGAGCCAATTCTGATGACACACGGATAGTAAAGAACTTTAGGTTTAGACATTAGATAAAGTTGTCGAAAAATACTTGTAGGGTTTGCATATTTTATATAGCAAGAGAAAATTAGTATTATACTTGTCAAAAAAATAAGAACATCATTTATCATTAAAGGACTCTGGTTTAAAAAATCGTTTGAATTTTGGATGAGCTTGTTTGTGATTATAGTAAAATATAGTACTTATTAACCTAAATTAAACTGTTTTATCTATGCATGAAACTGAAGATGAAATGTTTATTTTTGTACGTCGTACATTAGCTTCGCTTGTGAGTGAACGAGTGGGTGAGTTTGTTTGTGAGTGAGTGAGTTGCAAAAACGTGAGCTGAGTTGTGAAATGTATCACTTTTTCGCAAAGTCGAATTATTTAATTGTCATGACCCCTGAGAACTCGACAGGGGCACTATGACCTCCCGCTGAATTAGTTACTTTACTGCAATACTACTATACTACCGGTACTCTCAATACAATAGCACGTTTTCACGTTGTTGATTCAAAGATCAAAATTTGAAAAGCTTTCAGAATGTATTTAAAATCTATAAAACGTATGTTTAAAAAGCATTTATAATGTACTTGTTTATTAATACAGTTTTGTCCTGCAATAAGGACAGATTTGTATTTTCTGCTCCTCTTGATTGTTACCACTAGTAATACGGCCTGTTTTATTTTCAAATTTAATAATTAGGAAACTGTTTTACTTTTTAGTTAGTAGAACGTGTACCCTCCATACACTTTCGGAAGGCATGTTTAGACCATATTTAAAGCTACGTGTTAGGCAGCTCACGTTGGTGTAATGGCCAAAATGTTAGGATGAAAGTTTAATTGTAAGAATCGTTTGGAGGTTTGGTTGTTGAGCGAAAACTTGTAAAGCGAGGAACCGTGTAAAGAAATGCAGATGGCGTGTTGGAGGCTGAGGATGGCGTTTAGAGCTCTTTTAAAACCGAGGCGCCCATCTCTCGAGTTTATTAAGGGAAAAGGGCGAAGTTAGATGAGAAGGAGGAGGAAGAAGAGTTAGTTGACTTTCTCAAGATGTTCTCTGGAGGGCGTGCAAAGACGCCAGTGGCTCCACTCGACGACGCGCCAGCTGGTGGCTAGACCCCTCATTTGCATGGGCCCAACGGTGGCCCGAGACGAACCCCCTCCCTTGCCCCCCCTCCTTATCCCCCACACGCCCATCGATTTCCATCCGGGCCAAGTTAATGAAAGTTAATTAATGGAAGCAAGGAGCGCCGCTGTTCCACCCACCTCGCTCCCTCCCTCTTCTTCGTTTTCCACCACCCACGCTGATTGACGCTGTTTTCTTTCATCACGTGCCGATGAACAACCCTTTCCTTTTCTCTTCGAAGAAAGTCGCCGTGGTGAGGATGCTACGATGAAAACTTGGGTCTCATTATCATATTACCAAACCAAGTGTGGTGGAATGCGGATTTTTTGGTGGTAGTGGTTGTTTGCTTCCAAGTATTGCTTACAGACACGGTAATGAAAACCAAAAACTTAGTTTAAAAGAATCGTATTTGACGTCGCCAAACTAATGGTAAGAGAAGTAGTTGCCAAAACTGATCTTGTTGCCAAGAATGACGTTTGGCAACCGCGTTAACGACTTGCGTACTTTTTTGAATTAGTTTGCACTCACTTGTAAACATTGTATGGATTAGTTATCCAATTTTGTAACAAAATTGCCGATGTTAGATGTCGTTTGTGTGTGTGACAACAATGATTATACGCTTGCGTACATAATATTACACAGATTGGTGTGAAAACGCTTTTTTTGAAAACGAATGAAATCATTTAGCAGGATAAATATATGCTTGTAACCTGTACGTAATAAATCTATATGTAATTTATTACTACTCAAACGATAACAAAAAATTATTTTGGTGGCAAAATATTTTAAACGACAAAAGCAATGTTTTGGTATAAAACCATGCAAAGATAATCTTGTTTTACCAAATATAAAAATTTTTTTTTGTCAATCACGGTGAAAATGATTTTTTTCATTAAAATACATTGTTAGATATATAGTATGTTTTGGGTTTATTTTATCAAAATATTTTATTAAAATTGTTTCAAAATTTTTCGTTTGTATTTATGTTCAACTTGAATTAATATCTATATATTATCTATATATTTAGAGAATATTATGTCATACTTATCATTTAACATATTTTTTATAAATTGATTGGAGACTACACCTACTATTCTCCAAATACTTATTCGAGTGATATTTAATGCCTTTTAAAATTGATTGATAAAAGTACGTTTTGTAGTAAAAGGTTTGATAATAAAGTGATGAAACCCCATTTTTTAAGCAGTGAAGAAAGGAAGAAAAGATTAAGCTAGGGGTAGAAAAGCGAAGAAAGCCAATTTTTTTCTTGAGGGGTACCATTTCGAGTCTTGCTCGGTGGCCCTGCAGCAATTAATGGTGGTTGTAATGAGATTTACGGTTTTGTCGCATCGGAATGAGGACGCGCCCGTGGCATGTCGCGCCACCGATTATATGGAAAAGCCGTGGCCGCAGGATCTTCTTTCCAGCTTCCTTTCTGGATGAGGCGTTCTTAATTAGTTCTCCCGGGGAAAATGGCCAACCCCTCGTTCCTTTCTGTCGTCGAGAGTTTCAAACTCGCTCGGTGTGTGTGTGTGTGTGGGTGTGTGTTTGCTCGGTCTTCGTGAAAATGAGGCTAGTAGTTTCTGCCGGTTTAGTCTCTCTCTTTCTCACTCTTCTCCAGATTGCAGTGTGTGGTCACCGTGTGGTTGCGTGGGCGGTGAATCTCTCTCTCGCTCTCTCTCTCTCTCCCTCCCTTCCTTCCTTTTGCGCGTGCGGCCGATGGTCGGTGATTAATTAATCTTCATTATCATGTCGTTTGCAATTCCAATGGGCAACCACCACGATCTTACCCGACAATTGCAAATTGCGCCGACGAGGCGCCTTGTTGGTTTGGGCGTTGGTAAGCAAAGAGGACAGCTCATTTACATAAAGAAATAAGTCCCGTCCGGAGCGCGATGGAGCAGCTGCTCCGAAGTGACACTTGACTCACTTACCCCAAACAGGCGACGTAATAAGCTAGCTAAGAATAAATAGCTGACCTCAGTTCGTCGTCCCTCGAGTGCCTACTAGTAGGTCGTCGTTGTCCTTGTGTTGGTGCTTCTACTTCTACTGCTGCTCGGGGGTACTACCACCACGGTGTGATGCGTGCATTTTTTGTAAAAAAGTTTGGGACGTTCAATTTGCAGCTGGCAAATCTATGCAGATTTTAATGAAGTTGCTGCCATGGTTTCTACTCCGGATTTTACGTCATTTAATGCAGGACCTCCATCAGTCATTTTAATATATGAATGAAACAAAAAATGGTTATGGTTAAAAATGAGCAATCAAAAGTTGTTTTTTTTTTGTATATTTCTCGTGAGCCGACATAAATTAGATGTTGCTGAATTCTGTACTAAGACTACACTATTAGACTATAAGACTACACTATCCGATTAAAACATTATGTTAGAATATGGAGGGTAATGGTTTTACCGGAATTAAAATAGGAGTTATTACAAGTTTTATTTTAAAATAAATAAAACATTTGTTCAACACACCATGCTAACTAAAAATAGTAATCATGCCGTGAATACAAACGAACATTGATTTTACAGTGAAATCGATGGTGCTGTAAAATCAAGCAACTTTAAACTCAGGATATAGCCAAAAGCTGTAAGCTGCGCCGTCTGTTATTTTGAAAACTGCTTTAATACGCTACAACGTGGTGAAATATTCACTTAATATCTGTTTAAAAACGTTTCTGTTTAGAATGTCAGTGTGAACATTTTAATGTTAACCTTGGTTTAGCTCAACTTGACAATGTTAAAAACGGATATTGTTAATCGTTCATAATTAGCTAACAGATGTTGACTGAAAATCAGCAGTTGCATTTTTTTACTATTGATTAATTATCCGATACTTAATTGTTTTTTTGTTTTTTTACACTAGATATTTTATTGTTAAACTGTTCCGATATGGTAGCCACTATTTTTAAAGGTGGGGCAAAGTTCGATGTGTCAATGAATGTTTACCAAAGAAAGGATGTGATAGGCGGGGGCGTAGGAGGTAAAGGTTAGGAGGCCTTTGCTTCCTGGTTTCACCTACTGTGTTGTGTGACTTGTGACAACAGCCTTTGGTGGCTCTTCACGACAGTTGCCAACCCACCCACACTGGGTCACGTGACGCAAGATTTGGTATGCTGTGTGTGGCGCGGGCTTGAAAGGCAGCAGAGTTATTTTTCTCTGTAATGGATTTGCCCACCCACCGTTTACAAAAGAACTTCCATCACTACTCCCACCCTGCGATTTGTGTTAGAGCCCCAATGCTGGACCTAATTGGGAGTCTACAGGACGTCGAGACGGGGAATTGGCAAATGCATGCCTTGTGACATGCAGCCAGATGGAAAGCGAATCCGATCAAACCTCCTAACTCAACATTCGATCTGATTTAATTGCGGAGATTAAACGCAACACTATCTGATAGGATTTAGTGTTGACTAGCGATTCGATTGCGGCGAGAAAATAAATCAGCGGAAATCGGCTCGACACCGAACATGAAATTAATGCGCTTGCAAATGATAATTAACGTGTTACTACCACTCTGAACAAATGAAAATGAAATTGCTACCTAGCTTACATTTAGGCTTACACGATTCTGTGTGCCAGCCCAGCCTTGTACTAGTCAAAATTATTTCCATACCAGTATTCATTCAACAATGCGACGACGTTTTTGATTGTCTAGTATTATGAACTTGCCATTACTTGTCACTTTGTTTCCAAATCATTTATCAGTTATATTTGCAATATGCCTACGACATTATGGAAGTGTTATATTAACGATGGACAGACGATTTTTTACTACCATATCGTTAAACTATAAGGCTACATATTAGAAAATTATACGGTTATATAATGCTATTTTTTAAATATTTGTTGTACTGGAAACTGTTATTGTTGAATGTTGAACAGAAAAGGCAAATTTCAAACTTGACTTGCCATTGCCAACGTGCCAAGAATGTTGGTCTACATTATTGTATCTGCGTAAAACTTTTTCTTATTATCAGTATTTGACATCTAACTCACGTGATGACTGTAATTGTTTTAAATAGGATAACACTAATGATAGGTGATAAACAAAGAACGGTAACCCATTAACGGTTTGGGGGTTTATTTTCATGTATCAGTTTTTTCCCCTGATGTTTTATTATTGAACGTCTAGGCACGAGCGAAACTACATAGCACGACATGACGTGACAAACGGTATTTGTCGATGAAATCCATTGTAGTTTATTAATGTTGTTTTCCATTTTTCTTGCCTCTATCGCCGACAAGAGGCCAATTAAAGGCGTCGCCCACTTCGAGGCCACTAATTGCGGGTGATGCGGGGGCGGAAATGGCGCTGCTTCCTGCGTTTGGGGTTTGTTGTGACGACCATGATGATGATGGCTAGTCGTAGTAGTAAAAGAACTACAAGGGTTGCCTGCAGTGTAGTGACCGAGGCCACCTCGAACTCGACAGGTTTGAGCTTTTCGTGCCACCATTTGCTAGACCAGAGCCAAGAACCAAAGAGGAAAGGCCAGCCACCCGGTGCACTTTAGTGGTGTCACTTCCTCTTTCCGCCATCGACCTTTCGCCATTATTACTCCTTTTTTTTCTTTCCCGTTTTTTCTCCCCCTTCTCTTCTTTCTACATGTTTATATTGGGTCTCGTTTGGTCGTGGTTATTAGATTGCTATCGCGCGCAAGTTTGTCGGAGCTTTATCGCTTCACACATAACTAGTGGTAGGAGAAGGTCGCTAAATGCAACCTTAGAAAGGTTTGCGGTTAGCCAAAAGAGTTGCTATGCTTCAAAATTTATATATAATGT
>JAQIWH010004614.1:0-16534 GCA_034695005.1 Cryptops parisi
CAGCACTCTGTATACTGTAGGCTTCTGCATACAAGGTGAGTCAAAAGTATGGTTCTATGGAAATATTACAAAAATAAAGGCTATTTTAATGAAAATTTTGAGTTTCGGATATAACACCACCTTTATAAAGCTGTTTACAATGGTGGTATTTGCATTGACTTTGCATTATTACCAACCAGAAATTTTATTGTTACATTGTAAATTATGCGTCATAGCTATCAAGTCATATTTAGAAAGTTGTCACTCATACTGCATAGTATGAGTGACTTGCAGCCGAGCTGTTGTAGGGGGAACATGCCTTTTACTGTCTATTGTTGTATCAAATTTCATTTCGGCTGCATTGTTCAAAATAAATAAGACAAAAGTGGATTCTTACTAAATGAGTCGGTGGCTACAACTCTCTAAATATGCCTTGGTAGCTACGAATCATAGTTTCCAATGTAACAATGCGATTTCCGGTTTGTGACGATGTGAGGTCAATCGCAATTGTTGCGAATACCATCATTGTAAAGAACCCTATGAAGGTTCTATTATATCCAAAGCTCAAACAAAGTTGATGTTCTTTATAATATTTTGGGGGTGGAACCGTACTTTGACTCACCCTGTATATGCAGTACATACATATAGATGAAAAAAATCATCTTCAGAGACAAACTACCCAAACTTCAGAGTCGGTGAGAGAGTATTCGGTTTCTGGTTTCTGCGTAATGATAGTAGTCTGAACACACACACGCTTACTCGAGGGCTTGTAATTTTCTGGTAAGAAATATTGAAGGTATCGTGTTTCCTTGTTCGCAAAAGTTCAAGCTACGATGTATTTTTAAGAGGGGAAGCTAAAGGAGTAATGAATCGTAAATAGAAAAACAGAAAAAAAAATTTAGACAAAAAACAAGACTGTGAAAAAGAAAATGGAAGTCGTTAAGACTTTCAAATTAAACCAGTATCACCACCTTGGAGGCAAAATGTTTTCCGAGAGTGAAATGGCCAAGGACGGTGTGATAATTCAAAATGCATTAAAGAATGTCACACAAATGCATTAAAGAGTTCAAACTAAGATTTTTCTCTCATGGAACTTTAATATTCTTGATTTCCTTTTTTTTTTTAATAGTTAACTATTTTTAAATAGTGTTTATACATTTTTTTTGACACTTTGTAATGCTAGGTTATGTCTGAATTGGATTTCCGCACTTTCAGTTTAACGCAAATTATATTCGTATAATTTGCGTTACGAATATAGAGATGAGAGATCTGCGAGAATATACGAGGGTCATTCTGCATTTCATTTATAAATTGAAATTCGCATAAATCGAATGAAGTGCTATAACCAGCAATCGATCACTTGCAGTTATACCACAACACAAAAATCGCATTATAGCAACGAAAAAAAATTTTTTTGTAACAAATATCTGAGATGATTTATCTTATCGCATATTGGCAAATCCTATATAAATCGTGAACTCGCATAAAAATCGCGAACTTCCTGTAATGAAATAGATTTATTACAGTTAAGCCGCTATTCCAAACACAGTGTCACACGAAGCAGTACATTTTAGTGTTAGCTTCAGAAAGTGTGGAAAGGTGTGACACTTTATTAGCTATAATAAAAATAGATAGACCATATTTGTACATAGTTTGTTGTAGGAAGTTATAAGCATGTTAATATGTATCGCATGTGTCGAAACCTGTCTCGAGTTATTTTGTTGTGTCTTTTTTTTTTCATTCTACTAACCTGTCACCATCGTCTAATAAAAAATAGTGCCTGCAAGATAACTGTAAAGGAAGTGGAATGCAAGTCAAGGTTGGTCACTCAATCTACATTTAAGTTCAACATGTTCCGTTTATATCTAGTATCATTATTAATGTCTATTGTCGTTGGAGAATATTTCTTTTCACATGATATATAAAGAAACGAATTCACAGAGAGACCTTGGCTGGCCATGCTTCAATTTTGTATAATAAGATGTCATTGTGATTGTTTCCGGTGTAATTAGTTGGAAAATTTTGTAAATAAGCGAATTTACAAGATCCTTCGTAATTGGTGTCATTGTCACCAGATGATGATGTTAACTGAAGTCTATAGTTTAGGTGTTTGTATTACTATAACCAGGTGTTTGTTTTGAGTTTCCTGTTAGTAATATCGAACTGAAACAGAACAGAAAGTTTCATGTACAATGGTTTGGTTAAAGATGAAAAAATCGAAAGTCCGATTATAATCTAAAGTGTTTAAGTGTTAAGTGCTCATGCATGGTCCATTTGTCTGGTGGTAGTTTTTAGATTTGTTTTGTAGATTTTTGTACAGTATGGAAGGCTGTTATTAAAAAAGCCTCGATTCATGCGAGTTCCTTATATGAGAAAAATTCTCTTGTTATTCAGTATATGCAAGAAAATTTCGCTGTTATGCAAACTTTGTTAGACGGAGCGAAAGTGAACAATATTACAGTTCACTTGATAACTTGTACAGTGGAATCCGATTATTATAATCACGAATAATGTTATCAATCGGCTATTATTGTCATAATCAGTCGGTCCTAAAACACTGTTAAGTGTATTGTTTTATTTATTGTTATCAGCCGGTTATTATTATCAAAAAGCACTAGTCCCGGAGTGATCATCATAACTGGATTCTACTGTGTTTACATCGATTGTATTAAAGTATATCTTAAAGTAATATCGTATACTGTATATGAAGTGAGCCTGTATTGTATGATATTATACAGTATATAAGAATATTATACATGTTATGATTATGAGGTCACGCGACTACTGTACCATTGCAGATTCATTCATTATGAAACATGATTTGGAAATGTAACATACTGTTCTTTGCAGCATGATTTTGTAGACTGAAATTTGAACTAATTACAAAAATACACATAAGAAAAATAGTAGCCTAATGCATTAATTATTATACATATTATAATGTTTTTAAATTTTTCAGTAAGCTCACAATGTCATCATTGCATGAAACACCCACCATCAGATGTCATAAGTGTGGCAAGTTGAGCAATGGATCCGAAATTGGGATCTCATGACTAATAAATATGATACAAAATACATTGACTATTACAATAGGTTAATGAATCTCAATTGAAGGGCCTAGTGGGATGTTAACGTAACTTTTTGATTAAAAAATGACTTAGGGGCATTTTAGAATTTGTTAGGTGCAATTTTACCTTCCAAACGAATGATTTTGAGCAAAACAACAATAGGTGCAAAGATATTAGTGCAAAAAGTGTGAAGTGGCCCCTAGACAGCAAGGCAAAATGCGTGTTGCTTGAAATTGCAAAAATGTTGCACCCTTTTACACCAGGCTCTTAAACTTTCTGTTTACATGGCTGTGTAGAATTCGAAATTGTGGTTGTTAGTGACTTGGCAATCCACACACAATGGAACGAATTGTTGACTCTGAAGTTTGAATCATCAAGTTAATGGTAAATTGATACAATATAATGGCTATTTGTCATGATTCTGTTGTTTAATTTTTGGTTGAATAGTGTAGTCTAATAACGTAGAGCTTAAGACTGCGGTTTTGACTTAATCCACAGTTTTTACAACAGTTGGTAACACAATGATTCGCAGTTTGGATCAAAATCTTGTGGTAACGTGCTGAAATATAATGACTATTACAATCAGTTTTTGAATCTTAATTGTTGGTTTATTTTCAAAAAGATCCCTCTGTATCACACGAGTGGCAATCAAGCAATTTGTACACAACTGTGACGTCAGCAGCTTTTTTGCCTAACAAGTTTTCATTGGTGGAGTAAGAAGCTGACTTCACATTGGTTGACAAATGGCTCCTGACGTCCTATCACACCAAAATCGCGTGTGACAGGAACCCTTAAAAGTGTATATTGTGATTCTGTATAAATCCACAGTTTTGAAACACGGGTCAATTTACATGCAATGAAGTGAAATGTTGTTCAGATCATCATTTCAGCATCATCGTGTTGTGATGACTTGATACAATATAATGTCACAATGATATACATTTCTATTGCAAGCAATATTTGAACCCCAAAGTTTTATTTTCGTCGTAATGTAAAACTTGGGTTCCTGAGTAAATCCACAGTTTCAAAATACTTTGTCAAATTGCATGCAATGAAGTGAAACGTTTGGATTATCCACTTGCGGTAACTTGATTCAGTGAGATCCGGTTATTACAATCACGGATAATGTTATCAATTAGCTATGTTATCCTTATCAGTTGGTCCCAAGACACTGTTTAATGTATTATATCCGTTGTTCAATGTTGTCAGCGGGCAATTGTTATCAAAAAGCATTAGTCCCAAAGTGATCGCAATTAATTGAATTCCACTGTACAATATAATAACTCGTCACAATAATTTTGCAGCTCAATCTTGCTTTTCGTTTGCATAATAAAACTTTAACTAGTGTGGTTTCAAATCTACCAGTAGTTTCACAAACATTCGCTGTTGTTTGTTTTTGTTGTTTTTTTTTACAGACCCACTTTTTGCGGTTTCTCCAATCTTGCGGTTTTCCCTAAATTTCACCACCATCACTCTCAATTCATGTTGATTAAGCACAATGAGGATAACGGGTGATGGGAAGTAGACTTATGGTCAGCAAAAATTAAATCACATTCATTCTTTTGTTTGCGATACGGTCTCAATTTGATGAGAAACTGTGTTTCCGGATAGAGTGGATGGAAGCTGATGATGATTCGAGAGATGGCACAATGAACTTTTTTTTTTACAAACACTAGGTAAAGTTTATTATTATTATCATTATCATCATCATTTTGAGGTAATCCACAAATTAACAACACATTTGTAGATAACATTATTTTTGTTAATGTTTATCGTACTGTACCCTATTTAGTACATCTGTTAACAGCAACTGTATCCAGACATTCTAAGAATGCTTAGCTATTGTATAGAATGTCTCGTCTCGTTTAGCAAAGCATGACGACATACCATCTTGTAATGTTTAGATTAGTGGAGATTAGTTTAGGTTAGTTCAGGTTAGTCATGATTAGTTTAGGTTTGTTAACGTTTCTTTTATTAAAAAAAAACAAACAGTTTAAGCCTAAATTTGGTATAACTTTAAATCTTACCTAAATTATTGCTTAATGTAACAATTTTAATGCTAATTTTAAAGATTGTTTAAACCACGTTTAATGCCTGGATTCTTGACATTACCGGTAACATATAGGCCTTTATCTAAAAAATGTAGATGTTACCAGCAATGTATAGAATCCAAGCATTGTCTACAATGCCTAGCCTGATTTGGCAAAGTGAAAATCTTGTATATAATAGCTCTATTTAGTACAATTGTGTTTAGGTTAGTGAAGAACATTTTATCTACAATAGAACCTAACAAATTAAGCTTAAACTTAAACCTTAATTAAACTCTTGCCTAACTTAACTATTTCAATGTTAATTTTATTCATTTTAAACCATTCTTTAGCATAGAATACCTAGGCATTCTATAGATATACCTAGGCAGTCTATAGAATTTCTAGGCAGTGTATGGAATTTATAAAATGCCTAGACAGTCACAGTTCATGAAATCCCTAGATAGTCTATAGAATGACTGGATTTTGTATATTTCTGCAAACACATTTTAAAACTGTGTAGACAACCATCTTTAAAAATAATGGTTTCAGAAGTTGTTTTTTTTTTGCGATAATTTTTGTAAGTGAGAAAAATTCTTTGCCAAGAACAAGTAGCTGAGAAGCTCCTTAGGTTGTATTTTATTTTTTTGTTTAAAATGTTTTTTGTCTTTTATCCCAATCGAATTCCAAATAAGGACTTCCTGATCCCGCCCTTGTTCGGTGGGAAAGTAGACCATCATCAGCTGTCTTTTCTTTTCACTTATTTTGTGGGACCCGGAAGTTTCTTCCTCTTCTTCTTCTTCTTCTTTTTGCCATCTTCTGTTTTTCCTCATCACTTGGTTCTTCTTCTTCTTCTTCTTCTTGTAAAGTAGACAAAGGTCGACGACGTCTTCACAGTTCCATCTGTCACGAGATCAACGCATTCTGTTGTGGTATTTCTTCTTCTTCTTCTTCCTAATCCTGCCATTTGTATTTGTCGTGTGTCTTGTTGTCGAAAATCTTCTTACCAGGGGTTAAACTCCTATAAATCTTTTGTGGGCAATTTTTTTTTCTAGCTGTAACAGAATGGCGTGCAATGGTTTCCTTTCAAACATAACTGATTTTTCACGTGTTGTTGGTTTGGAAAAGGATACCATTCAAGGTACAGGGTGCAATAACCAGCATCATAAGGAAATGTCATTCAAATTAATATCAAGATGGTCCTTTCCATTTTTAATACATGTATACATTTCGTTTATTCCAGTTTGGTTCTTCACTTAAATGTTACCTTTCGGTAACTGGATGGTGACTGTTTTGATTTACACTAGAACAATGACCAGTTGATTTAGCTGTAGCTGTGATATATCAATCAGTTTTAGATTATTAATTGGAACTAGCTTTCTTGATAATTTCGATCGTGTACTAATGTCAGTATTTGTGTATTTAACTATGTATATTAGTAATTGGTTTTCACATGGATACTTGTTTGTCTTACATGATTGAAAATATGTAATCTAGGTAAAATACCCCAAAGGTGTTCGCACGTGACTAGATTGCGAAATCATAACTATAATTAGCAACCAGGAATCGTTTTGCTTAAGTGGACGAGAATGATTGAGAATCACATAATTAACGTTCTATGACAGTTTTCATGAATGCACTTTGAATTAGAACTGTTACAATATAATTTCATAAGCTCACTCATTAGTTCTGCAGGTGAATTGAATTAAACTATTGAACATAATGCTCAATTGTAATCTGAGAGGGACAGGGAGGTATGTATGTTTTTGAGCATTGGTCTGCTAGGAGTTTACATTTTTTGTGCTGTGATTTTGTTATATCGGAGATGAGGTTAAATAACAACAATAATCATTGCTAATGGTGAATACAATAACTAACTGTATGTGAATTTGATATTGTAATTTAAAATAACCATTGGTGTAAAAGGGTGTTAAGTAACATTTTTTGTCAAAAATCACCTTGCAGCATTTTCGAATATGTTTGGTGCAATTCTGATGCATAATTTTGAGCAAAACAACAATATATGCGTACAAGATATTAGCACAAGAAGTGTGAAGTAAGCCCATAGACAACAAGACAAGTTCAACTCTTTAAACGCGTTTTCCTTGAAATTGTAAAAATGTTACTAATGTAATAAAATGTTACGTTACATCTTTTTATACCAGGCCCTTCAATTACTATGCATGTGAAAAATCTGATCTCTGACCAGACTGAAGCTTGGAAATATGCTTAAGACTGCTCAGATTTGAGACTTGACATTTCATGCTCAATTTTCATATCAAAATGTGTGTTGAAGTAAGTGGTGGCTGAGTTGTAATGCACGATTTCCATTTATTCAACAGCCGTTGTGTAGTATAATAACAAAAATTTGCATCATGTTTTCTGAATATGACATTGTTATTTTTTGAATATGACATTGTTATTCTTTGAATAGTCTATGTCGATGTTAAAGTCCCCAAAAATCACTAAGAATATTATTTATTTTTGCTATAGTGGACAAACGACATAGGGTTGTCTAAATTAACTTTAACGGTAAGCTACCAGTATTACCATAGAATTCACTTAGCATGTCTTTTAATCCAATGCTACGCAATGATTGAATTTTGTACTTTATCTATTAATTTTTCAGATTAAAATGATTTATGCCAAAGTCGAACACCCATTTCTGTGTTCATTCTAAAAGCTAATTGTTTACTATTATAGAAGTTCTAGCCTAAAACTAGATAGAGTCTTGTCTTGGATTTTTGATGTTTTTCAAAATCAATGCCGAATGGAAGGAATACAATAACAACTTAAGCTTAACAAATCGATATTTTGAAATCGATATAACTTAAATCATCTTAGAAAATGACTTAAATTACTGTGTAAGGAATTTGACACTCTAAAATGTTTTCATATCATACAGTAGAAGCCCATGGTGGTAAGTCGAACAGTCTAATTCTCAGTAGTCCAATGTTCAATTGGACTATTGTCCACTTAGTCCAATGTCCAATCAATTGGACTAAATTTGGAAAGTCCAATTTCTCATAGTTCATTGTTCCAATTGGCCTAAAGTCCAATTGGATTAATTAAAGTCCAATTTCCATGAAGGACAATTTTATGTGGGTTTCTTCTTTACTTTCACTCATTGAATATCATACAGTAGAAGCCCATGGTAAGCCCAATTCCTCCTATGTTCAATTGGACTATAGTGTAATGTTAAATTGGACTATAGTCCAATGTCCAATTAGACTATAGTTCAATTAGTCCAATTGAACTACAGTTGGAGAGTCCAATTTCTCATAGTTCAATGTCTCAATTGGACCAAAGTCCAATTTCAATGAAAGACAATCTTATGTGGTTTTCTTGTTTATTTTCACTCAAAAGCTTGCTTATTCAGCATTTCTCAAAATAGCCACTTTTGAACTCATTAATCCGTTTACAAATGTGTGCGTCCAGAAATGACTTTGTGCAAAATTCCAAGTTGCATCCTATGCTTGCTCTTGCAACTGTTCAAATTCATCGGGAAGTGTGACTTGTGTCAAGACTTTGCTGACTAAACCAGCTTTAGAGTGAAATGGAGATAAAGAAAGATGCACCTTTTGTTAAAATTGATCAACATTTTCAACTTCCTTTCATAGTTCAAATATCAAATCAGTATGCTATGTTGTAACTTATTTGGCCGTTTAATAATAACCTTTCAAACAGAAAATACATTGGCTTACAAAATATATTAACACTTAAACATTTTTAATTATACAAATAAAAAAATGGACATCGTGAAATATGCCAAAATATCATTTTAAATGCTGTGGGAAATTTTCTTCTTCTTCTTTATCCTTGATAAATGTGAGAAATTAGATTTTAAGAGCAAAAGGATTATGGCAAGCCCACACATGACACAGTAATTTCACTGCTAAACTGTTTGTACACTCATGTTCATAAAGAGAAGTTAAATGTTTACATATGCAAGTTTTTCAAGACATGCACTGAAATACAATTAAGACTCAAATCAAAATGAGTACTACAAAAAACATGAAGCAATACACTTGGGTGTTCCTGAAAGGTCTAGTCAAATTTTAACCACAGATGCTATGCATCAAAACGAAGCATAAAGTCCATATAGAAACCAGAGTTTCCTTTTGAGATGACACAGGGTGAAATCATGTAAATGCATATTGTTTCCAATCGCCAAAGGTATAGGGGGGCCTACATTTCCAGACCATGTTCATATGGATTTTTTGCTTTGTTTTGACATGTAGCATTTGTGGTTAAAATCTGACTAGAACTTGAGACACCCAGAAAGTAGATTTTGTTGACATTATGCATGCTTCACACTGCTAGGCAATGTAAACAAATTGTAATTTTCATGTTTAATTTTACTTACCAGTACCTATATATCTTACTGTTACCATATATAATAGGATATGATAATTCAGGAAACTTACAATTACAAGGGCTAAAATACTTCACAAACATGTTATAGCTTATATCGCAGTCTTGTCAGTATCACCTACAACCAACAGTCGAATGGTGCCAGGTTTAAGCTCTATACTCGGAAAATTCAAAATTATCGTATTTTATTCAATTCAGTAGGCTACGATTTATTAGTTGACATTTCTTTATTTATTTCATTTAAACGGAAAATACATAACATTACAAAAGAATTTAAAAATTTTGTTATAAAAAAATACTGGACTAGACACATTGAATATGCCACCGTATGCTTTATGAGACAGTATTAACTTCATCCTTAATAAATGTACTATCAGGTGAAAGGATTTACAGTAAAAGTAGCGTACTGACTAATTTTCACTTGTCAAATCATTAGTACGCATCTCATTCGTTGGGTTATACAAAATGAATATTCTTGTATTTAAGAACTATGAAATTGTATTTAAGATCTATGAAGTAAACGATACAATAAGTAAAATACAAAAATAAAAATCCATTTGAAGTGATAAAAAACAAAAAATAACGCGAATCAATTTAGATGATTGAACATGAAGAACAAACGAAACGTTATGATGACGTATCTTTAATAACTAATTCATGAATCACTCTCATCACTGTCTACTACATACTTTAATCGAGAAAATATTCTTTTCATGGGAGGCGTCCCTGAAGGAGGGGTTGGTTTCTTCTCCATTGTGCTGCCCCTAGTACTGCGACGAGTTCTTCCTGTTTAAAAATAAAAATAGAACCAAATTTTTGGAGTTATTCCATCCAACCAATTGCAATCTCTTCCAAGTTTATTTGGCTATCGATGTTCGATTTTCACAAGTCCGTCGTTGACTTTTACGTAACCAACCAAACATGAGACGTTACCTTCAGTTTCAATGATGTTGCTTGAATCCAATTCACTCAATTCCTTTTTGCGTTCGATTTTCTTCTTTAGACGGCGGCAGTTTTCGAGTGAAGGGGTTCCTGAGAAACAATAACTTTCCATTAGTTTCATATCTCTACAAACATGGTAAAATGATTGACATTTCAATAATAAATTCTTTTCATAGGAACAAAAACTTTTGCAAGATAAAACATTTTCTATCTGCAGATATGATAGTACTTAATAACAACAATGGCTCAGATCTGTGATGTGGCGAATGCTTTAGCCCCACCCATCATGCAGAATCCTCCCTCAAGTCAGCTGTTATTGGTGGTTAAAATCGAAACCAGTCATAATTGTAACATTCTATCACTAGATGGAGTTGGTTGGTGGGAATGTGCCCACATTATTGTTCACCTTTCATAATGATATCTATCCCTGTGCTATGCAATGGGCTAACCCCCTACTAGTGGTAAAAGAATTGTCGACCAAAAAGAAAAAGAAAAATTCTCAACAAACCTTTCAAACCCGCATCTGCCAACACTTTTAGCATTTTGTTGATTTTCGCATTACGGCTCTTGCAATCTCCAAACATCGTGACGTAACGAACAGTGAGACCCGCCGCTCGAATGTATCGCTTGTAGCGTTCTATCTTCTTGTCGCCTTGTTCCTGAAAGAAACGGTAAAGAAAAACGGGCAAGTGAGTTTGTGTTGGGATAAAGAAAAATACCACGTCCAGTGTAGATATTGATTGGACAATGTCACGCCTTGCACCTGATTGTTCAAAGTGACGCATCACACCCAATCGTCCAATACAACTGATGAGGCTTCAACCTCAGTCTTTCATAGACTAACGACTTATAATCAAAGCAGACAAGATGTATTTACCTTTAAGCGAGATTCATCCATCTTGGGTTTTCGTTCATTGCGTTGGACTCTTCCACGTTTCTGCGGGTTATAAGTTTCTTTTTCCGACTCGCTCGAAGACCCATCGTCATCGCTGCGATTAACTTTGGACTTAGCCATCGGTGTAGACCTGGACTTGATCCGAAGTTCGTCAGCGGATGAGGAATCGTCTTCAAAAGTATTCTTCTTCTTCTTGTGAGGTTCTTTGCTTTTCTCAAGTACTTCGTCATCGTCGCTGTCTGACATTGCGTTTTTCTTCTCGTCACCTTTCGGAGACTTTTTTCGTGTCTCGCCTTCGGAGTCTTTGGTTTCTTTAGCAGAGTCGGAAGATTCGGCATCTGATTGATCGCTCTTCTTGGAAAATCGTTTGCTGGATGATTTACTTTTAGCACCAGCTCTCGTCTTTTGTTTACGAACCTTGTCTTCGTCGTCCGACCACTCTTCGTCGCTCTTCTTGGAAAATCGTTTAATAGAAGATTCACTTTTAGCACCAGCTCTTGTCTTTTGAACTTTGTCCTCGTCGGAAGATTCAGCATCTGATTTGTCGTTCTTCTTGGAAAATCGTTCGTTGGAAGATTTATTTTTACCGCCGACTGTTCTTTTTGGTGGTTTGGATTCACTTCCATCGTCCGAGTCCTGTTCCTCTTCCGACTCGGAATGTTCTCGGTAGTTTTTCCTAGGAGAGCGTTTGGAAACCGGTTCAGTTTTAAGATCTTTGCAACGTTTAGCACCTCTACGTTTCGACTCGTTGGGTGCAAATTCATCGTCCGACGAGTTTTCTTCCTCTTCGGACATTGCATCATTTTCTTTGTAGTTTTTCCTAGGAGAACGTTTAGATTTTTGACCTTCAGATCGTTTACCCTTCAATTCACGTTCGACGGATGCAATGTCATCGTCCGATAAATTCGTCTCTTCGTCCGACTCGGCATCTTCTCGGTAGCGTTTCCTGGGCGAACGTTTAGAAACCTGTTCGGACTTAGAACCTTTGGAACGGTTGGCACTCGATTCATTTCTACTTTTTGATTTAGCGGGTGCAATTTCATCATCCGACGAGTTTTCGTTTTCGTCATCCGACGCTGCATCTTCTCGATAGTTTTTCCTAGGAGAGCGATTGGAGATCTGTTCAGTGTCAGGACTTTTTGAACGTTTAGCATTCCATCCCTTTCTACGTTTTGGTGCAATTTCATCATCCGACGGGTTTTCGTTTTCTTCATCCGACGCCGCATCTTCTCGACAGTTTCTCCTGGAAGAGAGTTTCGAATCAGTTTTAGGGTTTTCGGAACGTTGAGCACTCGATTCCTTTTTACGTTTCGCTTCATCGGCTGAAAATTCTTCATCAGACGAGTTTTCTTTTCCATCGTCTGATGCTGCACCTTCTTTGTACTTTTTCTGAGGAGAGCGTTTAGAATCATGTTCCGTTTTAGGACTTTTCGAACGTCGAGCGGTCGATTTCGTTTTACGTTTCGATGCAAATTCTTCATCCGATGACGAGTTTTCTTTTTCTTCATCTTCTTGATAGTTTATCCTAAGAGAGCGTTTGGACACCTGTTCAGTTTTCGAACGTTTAACATCCAATTCCGTTTCACGTTGTGTCGGTTCATCTGGTGCAACTTCTTCATCGGACACGTTTTCTTTGTCTTCGTCCGACACTGCATCTTCTCGATAGTTTTTCCTGGGAGAGCGTTCAGAAACCTGTTGAGATTTAGGACTTCTTGCAAGTTTAACACCCAATTCCTTTCTACGCTTCGATTCATCCGATGCGAATTCTTCGTCCGACGACTTTTCCTCTTCGTCGGACGCTGCATCTTCTTGGTAGTTTTTCTTAGGACTACGTTTAGGGGTCGTCTTGGTTTTACGGTTCTCTCGTTCTTCACCAGAAGACAACTCCTCCGTCTTTTCTACACCTCGACGAGTCGTGGTTTTGGAGCGAGGTGCCATCAACTTTTTCTCAGATGGACCGACCGCTTCAGGATTCCGACGAAGATTTCTTTTCGGGCTATCCTCGGGATTCATGTCGATCACCATTCTATCGTCGCCAGAGCTCAGTTCATCGTCGCTGTTTTCTTTGTCCACTTGTTCCATGCTGGATAATAAGTTCCTTTTAGCTCCAGCAGGTTTCGGTTTATTTTCCGACTCCAAACTTTGTTGATCGTCGCACGACTTCAAAATAAGGACGGGGCTCCTTTTGGAGGAAATGATTTCCTCGACGACTTGTTCCGTTTTAGATCTGAAAAATGTTTTGCGTGGCGATGTGTTATTATTGGAATCCTCGTCGTCACTCGAAATGGTTTTCGTTTTCCTCATTTCATTCTTGGTTTGTCGATCATTATTATCTGGAGAATTGGATTGAAGCGTTTTTCGTGTGGACGTCTGTGGCTTCCGTTTGGTGCGCAAATCTGCATTGCTGGTCGAACTGTCGGCATCATCGTCGCTGACAATTGTCGGCTTCCGAGATGTTTTGGACCTTTTTTCGACATTTTTCGAAGCATCATGTTCCTCCTCGTCTTCATCTTTGGCAGTTTCCTGAGTGAAAAGAAAATCATTTTATGGTTTTTTTAAAAATGAAATGAATGAAATGTTGAAAATAATAGCAAATTGAAATAAAAAGAACACGGAAAATTATAGTGAAACTAGTAAGTAGGCCTTTCATACGACAGGCTATGTTCACCACTAAGACTGTGAACGTGTATTGCGGTAAGCTTCCAGAATGACCCAGAAACGTACCACTTTCAGTGTGGAATAATTGCTGGTGTCCGATTGCCCAACGCCATGCCTCACATCTGGCTGGCCAATGTCATGCCTCACACATAATTGGCCAATACAACTAAGGTTTCAGCTTCAGTCTAGGTTTTTATAGTGTGTTGCAGCAAGCTTCCAGAATGATTGGCACTGGCCTACAAACGTACCACTTCCTGTGTGGAATGATTGCTGATGCCTCATTGGCCAGTGTCATGCCTCACACACATGAATAGCCAAACTGAGGCTTCAACTTCAGTTTGGTTGTTATAAGAGTGGTTTTCTTTAGAATTTCAAACAAAATAACGAACATCTGAACGTTTCCCTACCCGTCTTCGTTTCAAAGGTTGCTTAAGTTCTTCACTCGAAAGGCTTTTGTTATCGTCGTCATCAGCATCACTGTCAGACGGCTTCTTGCGTTTAGGCTTGACGGGAGAATTCTGGTAACACAAAACAAAAATTGAATAAAGGTATTAGAAATTGTGCGGTGGCATTAAGAATAAACCGCATTCTCCAACATTTATTTCACACGTGGCTCTATTTTATATAAGACAGTCCTATTAAAATTATAACTCAAGATTCGCGCATTGCTGCGACTTGTTTAGAGGGTGGTTCGTGTGTCCAAACAAGTCGGCAAAATATCCTTGCCCTCTCAACAAATGCTCCTGTCACACACAATTTTTGGTGTGTCGTCAAGTCGAGCAACACTTGTGAACGCTTAATTTTAATATGAAAACTACAAAATAATCCAGTGAAATCCAACGGGATTCATAATGCTTACTTTTTCGAGAAATTTCTTCACAACTGCACGGAAGAACATGGCATCATTTTGCGACAGGTTGGCTAAATCTTCACGCTCCTTAAACGTTTTCATCAATATCCGCATAGTGGTACTACTGCAAATCAATGTGCAAGAAACGGTTTAATATTTTTGGTTTGGTGCCGCCAATTTGGAGACAAAAAAGTGCATGTTTATAGTTTAGCAAAACCAGCCGGTAAAAAAATGCTACGTAGGATGAGCAAAATGTACATACACCATAATTTGGACCAAAAAACCTCAGCTAAATGTGTCCCATAATCTGGGGCAGAAGGAGTACATAAAATAGGTGTACATAACAAATGTAGAACTTACTCCAAATCATGATCCTTCAAATATTCCTTCAGGAATTGGTTGATCTTTGCTTCTTTCAACATTTTGGTATTGCGATCTATATAGCCTAGATAACTTCAGGAATATGGATTTTCTGATATATCAACTGGAATAAAAGGAAAGATAAGATAATGGCATAAAACGACAATGTAATAAAACTATAATGTATCTTATATTATGGATAATTTATCACCTTACCCATCCATTAAAATTATCCCAAAATTCCCCCTCAAAAACATAAACAAAATTCCACAGATGGAATCCCACACACATCACATACTGAAGCGGGAAGTTTTTTTGGGGGGGAGTCTCAATTTGTAAACAAATTTTAAATGGTTACTTGATTAAAAAATAATATTTTAGTTTTTTAATAATAAAAAAAAAGGAAGTTATTTAAAATTTGACATAAATCTTTCTTTAATAATTTAGCGAAAATTTACTAATTTGGTGAAAAAGGATGCGATTTAGTGCTCACTGGGATTACTGTTAAAACGGTGTATGTGACGCCATCTGTCGTTAAAATAATAAACTATACTACCCATTTTGCATGGTCTTATAATACTAATAATGTTATAATGTTTATTTTATGTAATGAAACTTATAAGTTACCGTAATCGTTGTTATTAAACTCGCAGAACTCGTAGAATGAATAATGTTTGGGACGTTACATGTGAAATTAAATATGACGTAAACTAACCTCAGACAGCACTAAATAACACCAATAACAACAGCGCTTTTATTCCCACAGTTCAACTTCGACATCGTTATTACAATAGAGATCTGATTATTATTGAAAAAATAAAAACAAATACGTAAACCAGTGTTAATCAACTACATTTTGCAATTAAGTTAATTAAATTTCGGGTAGAAAGATACGAAGAGAGGAGGAGCTAGTGTTGGTGGGACCGGGGATCATGGCGTCTCGTTCGCCACATGTGGATAGTAGTGTAAATGAACGGCGTTTGAGACCAATTTACGGTAAAGATTGGATGGTTTTTTTACATGTTTTGTTATCACCCAAGCCGAGAGATAGTTCAGGTCAAATTCAATTGTGATATGAACCGAGCATTTGTGTTTATGACAACACCATCATCATTGGTTTGTGTTGGTTCACTCGGGTTGTGTTATCAATGGGGTTAACCGTTTTATGTGATAAAAGCCCCCTGAGAATGCAGTTTTTGGCTTCTTTTTTATTATATATATATTTTTTTTTCATTCAGTGAATCTTATTAAATGAAATAAACCATAGTGTGATGATTGGCAGAAAGTATATAAAATTGGAAGAAAATTGTAGTATGCTTTTGTTTTTTTTAATGTATTAAATACAGTATATAAATGAAGAGATGTGAAACACTTGAGCAGT
>JAQIWH010004615.1:0-16533 GCA_034695005.1 Cryptops parisi
TATTAAATTTAGTGCACAACCTACACCCAACTCAGGTATGTGATAGAAACAATACAGGCATTGTGTATAAACCAGACATTGTATACAATGCCTTGCCTTTTGGCAAAGTATGAAATAACATCGATAATAATAATAATATTCACCTGCAAAAAAATAGTTCATTACAAATTGATTTTACATCAAATGTAATAAAGCTTTACGAAAAATCATAAATCAAACGCAATTTATAAAGCTTTATGAAAGATTATAAATCACAGCGTAGTGTGTCACAACAAAAAATCATAATTGATGAGCATACTTTATTATTTACATGTCAAACCACATACGCTACATAGGTATATAAAGCTTTCCGAGGTTCCGTGCGCACAAAACACCTGAAACCTTACAGATCACTATGAATCGTTTCGTTAGTAAACCGTCATATTAACAAGTTAGTTAAGAAAAATCATGCATTTAATTATTTTAAATATTTTCTTTTCAGTTAGCGCTGGTTTGGTTTGCAGTTACGTTCAGCATCGCATTTGATGTTTCACAAGCAACAAGTAAGTTATAATTTTTATTGTGTTAAAGCTTGAGCTAGATGTTATGTTCAAAATTTTCTTTACATTTTAATATATAAAATATAGATTTTTATGAAAAATATATTTTATAAGGTCAATCGGTTAGAATCGTTGGCGGCCCCGACAAGTCAAACATCAACGCTTGTCTAGTGAACGTTTCTGCAACGTTCACGTCCGGTACTTCGGAACACAAAATGCTGCTAGGAAAACAACTGTCGTCAGCCAACAGGTTCGTTACGTCGTGTTGTTAAAATAATTGTTGATGAAACCTGCAAAGAAAATTGAAATCTAACAAAAAAATGTTACAGCGTCGCTTCCATGGACGTTGACAAAGTTGGCGACGAAACTCTTTGCAGCATAAGCGTTGAAATTTTATCGTGTAGCGCCACATGGAATATAGCCAAGGTACATCGGAATCTATTAAAATCAATGTAAATTTTAAAATCTGCTATACAGGGTGTTCCTAACATACATTTCAAAACTCAGCCTTATACAGGATGTTTCCAAACCCCCATGTTTATATGAATAATTTGCTGTTTTGATAGTAGAATCTGTGGTTAAAATTAGATTCGACTTTTTAGGAACACCCTGTATATTTAAAATTTTTTTCTTTTTACTACAAACTATTTAATATGTGAACAGGTAGAAATCCTCGAAAATTACATCGTTGTCATGTCTTACCCAATCGATTGGACGTTCACCGCTGAGGAACCCAGATTGTTTCGCGAAGTCGGTACGAAAATTTCAAATTCGTTAATCTACAGGGTGTAACTAAAGTTTCCATTTTTTTTTTTTACAACAGCAATATTGAAAAAAAAAAAAGGAAACGGTATAAACTTATAATGTACATTTATATACAACATTTTGGTGCGTAATTGTCCACGTGTTCTCATTAGCAAAAAGTCAAAAAATTAATAACCCGCTTACCAAAAAAAAATTCCCCACACCCTGTATAAAATTTTTAAAAAAAACAACCTTCAAAACACTAACATTATAATGCCATTACTACTAGTACGTGTTCTTTAACAAAAACTAACAACAGCCTTACAAAAATTTTTACCCTCACCCTGTATAAAAAAATTAAAAACCATAAAACACTAACATTGTAACGTCATTACTACTAGGGGAATGCGATAACCACGACGACGACACAAATGAACAAGGTAAACAAACTTTTTAATTCAAAAGTTGGCAATGCTAATAATTTTAAGCGTTAAATTCAAACGTGCGAGAGTGAATGGTGTGCATGTTTGTGTGAAAGAACGAAACGACGCAAATTCAGGTGAGAATTTTTTAATTTAAATTTTTTTTTGATAATTTCCAACGGGAACTCGAGATAATTTTGTTTTTTATTTACAAAATAATTTTTGTTTTCTATGCAACGCTTTCTAGAAAATGGAACAATTTTTGTTTTACTTGATTTCCAGTTTGAAGCATTCGTTTCAGATTGGCTATCGAACTTTTATCGAACGTCGAGTTGAGTTTGTTGTTTGGCTTTGATTTGTTCTGTCCGAACAAACGCGGCTCCCTCTTCGACGACGTCGACTTGTTTTCACACGTCTCCATCCTACAATAACAATAACAAATAATAATAATAATATTAATAATTAATTAATTAATTGTTTTATTAAGAGTGGTCATTAAATAATTAGTAAAATCTACCAGTTGACTGTTTTATTTTAGTTATGCTTAAACAATTTCATGAATTTACCTTCGGTTTGCATTCCGCAAGTGGACCGCCGGCGTTGGTTTCGAATGGTTCGTCTTTATGACTTTTGTGACTGGTTTACAATTTTCTATTAAACGTGAAACGTGAAAAATTAAAACTCGATCGTCAAACAAGAATAATTGATACTTCCGTTAAACGAATCGTTCGATCGTGACGTACCTGATGAAACGGAAACTTCGTTCCTGCGCGGAAGGTTTTGTTGATATTGTTTCTTGCATATTAAGCACTTCATTGTCTGAAATTAATCGAAAATGTTTAATTTTTACAACTAGAAAATTTCAACGCTTTGGTCTAATCTTGAGTAATAAATGGTTAAAATCCCAACATTAAAATCTATCATTGGCAATCATGTGCTTGGGATTTTAACCACATCTGAAATAACAATATCACAAAACACAATCATTGTTCTAAATGTGGTTAAATCCCAACATCAAATCCACATTCGATTTATTAAAATCATTGCCAAGGATGATTCATGTTGGGAACTAACAACATCTGAACTCGGTAACTTTAAAATACAGGCAGCGTTCAGTTTAGCACTTGTACCACGATAACCGTCCAAAGACAGTCAATAACTCTTGTAACTTATATAGACCCTATACTCTTCATCGACCATCTTTAGACAGTTATTCATGCTAAAAGTGAACGTGGTCACAGCCCCCTTGGATTCTAATATTTTCGACAATAATAAACTATCATGCTAACCACGCGATTGAAATTGTTTTGCGCCAACGTTGAGAGACGTTTCTTCCATTTCTTGAGTGGTTTCATGTCGTCGACTTTCTTGTCGAGTCGTCGAATCGATCGCTTCGATGCAATTTTAGGTAGAATTCGCACACGGTGATTATCGGCCGTCCGTTGAACTCCGCAGTAAGGACACACTTTGGATGCCATTTTCTCGCCGAAATCTGAAAAATTATACACGAATATATAACCACCAGTTATATTTTACAATTTTAATCTTGCAAATTTGAATCTTACCATAACTGTAGAATGGGTTGGCAAGCATTTGGTTCCTGTTAAGTTTGAAATAACATTTTATTATTATTATTATTTAAAAAAAAATTACCTAATAACCATTCAGTAATGATTTTTAAAATATATATATAATATATATATATTTTACATTAAATAATGACTGAATTAATTAGAAATTGTTTACTACATCATCAATGATTTTTGAATGAATTAGGTCACCTGTAAAAACTGCTTAATGTTGGCGAGATTTCATTGGTTTTGGCTGCAAGTTTAGCCCACTGTTCGTATAGAAGTTTCTCTTCGTCCACCGACGTTTCTGAAACTCGATTTTTAAACTGAAAAGCCATCGAAATGAACTGTCAAACTCACGAAGATCGATTGATTTGAAATCAGCGTTGCACCATTTTCGCTTGCACGTGGTTAAAAGAAGGTTGTGACGTCATTTATCCGCATTATATACGCCTGTACTGCGTGACGTCATTTCTTTTACCTTGGCTGCGAAGACGTCAAGCGCTCTGATGACGTCATGTAAATTAGATCTTGACAAATCGATGAAAATTAACGACTAATTTACAGTTAATATTAAATATAAAAAAATTTAATATATTTTTAACTATAAAATAAAAATATGAAATGTAATATAATTTTGAAAAAAATTATTTTGTTTACATTTCACATTTCACACAACGTAAACAACACAGGTAGTAGCGTTTGGCATGTTGTGAAGTGACATGGATTACGGAACACCTGTAAACTATACGAATGGTAATTAAAAACCATTAACTATTTATAATACATTTTAAACCTTCCAAGTAACGATACAGCTAAATTTCTGTAATGTACGTATCTGTATATGTACGTATAACGTATGTATTTAATACATACATAATAGCTAATGCACTGAAAATACTGTACATACTTTTGTAATAGCATAATTTGATGATATTAAACTATCTCAATTTTCAATTAATGTTCTGATTCAGTAACGTTACATATTCAATGAATTCAACATTAGGGTCATTCCACGGTCAATTAATGTAACATTCAAAGAATCTTGAAATTGTGATTTTTTTACAGTAATTTACTATAATTATAGTTTTGCCCCCAATTTACAATGTCTACATGTCAACTTATATTTAACAGTAATTTAAACACAAATTCAATAATTTTGCAATTTTAGAATTGTACAGAATACAAATTGCTTTGATACTGATACGTATACAGTGGAACCTCAAACTTCAAAATATTCAACTTTTGAGTTCAATTTTCCCATAATAAATCATGTCTATTTTTACGAGGAATGACCCATCATTACACACTTTTATATCCAGTATCTGTATATTCGTAATATGTATTTATAATTTTAATGTACGTGTATTTTTTCACGATATTCTTAACTCCAAATTTTCATCGATTTCAGTCGACACCTTCATGAAGTTGGTCCGCAATGAATTCGTTTGCAACGATGGTCATTGCGGCGACTTCAACGTTGTGCTGCTCAACGCCTGTGTACGAGAAATCCACAGTTTGAAATTGGAAGAGTCGAGACTGTTCATGGATGAAGATAGCGAATTATATGTAATCATAATTTGAATCTGGTTTCATTGAATTTTATTTTCCCACAAAAAAAACTGTAATACAAATAATGGAAGGGCCTGGTGTAAAAAGGGTGTTAAGTAACAATTTTCAAACAAGTGTCTATTATTTGTAAACATTTGGTCGTTTTGTTGCGATTTTATTTTTTGATAGGCAAGATCGAGCGTCATTTTTGCTGCATTACATCAACATCTTTTGGATCGACCCGATTTGTTGAAAGAAGTGATAATCGTCGTCAGTCAAAAGGTCACGATCATAACATATCAAAATACGTAAAAGATATATAAGAAAATATATTCATTTTTATTATTTATTTGCGGTTTCCATGCCAACGATATATTAATTGTATACTTCATTTGGTTAATCGGTCATTTTAGAAGTCTGTTCCGTTGGATTTTCTCTGGCTCATGTCGAGATGGTCGTTGATCGACTTGCCTCGATTTTTATCCATGTGAGCATGATTGTTAATATGCTTTTTATTTGGTCATGTAAATGTTTAAAATTGTGTACATATTTTTTGTTACTTAAATTATTTTGTTATTATTTTCATTAATATTTGTTGCACATCAAAAGGTATTGGAAATGTCCCGAAGTTGTGGTAAGATTCACGGAAAATCTGAAACATGGCATTGTTATGGATTCAAATCATCATCGGGCTAAAGTTATAAGCTGTAAGTGTCGTTTATTGATCCTATTAACGTATCATCCTACTAACACTATTCATTGACATTTCATTTTATGTGGCAACTTGGAAGAAGTCGCAAAGTTTTTGTATATTAGATATTTATTTTATTATTTGATATTATTTAGATATTTTTAAAATATGAATTGAATGTATATATGTATTGTTGTTTAAATGAAAAAATGGAGAAATTATTTATTTTATTATTATTATTATTTATAATCGCAGGTATAGTGGATGCTCTAATTCGATGTGCGTTTGATGACAGTATTACCGTTCATGACAAGTACATTGAGAAGGTATGCAAAACTATGTTACAGCATCTGTTTTTTTATGTAAATTTTATATTAATATTAAAAATTGACGTACACATTTTTTTATATAAATTCTGCACTAAAATAATTGTGTTAGTTAAATCTTTGTATCTCAACTGTACTAAAATTTTATATTAATATGATTTTTAAGGTGTCGCAAACAATGCTGGATACAGTAGTAACAAGTAAGCATTTATTTCATAGATATACTAATAATAATTACCCAGATCTATGAATATATTTTTTATAAATGCTTCACCGTAATTGTAGCATTCTGTTGTTAGATGGAGTTGGTTGTAAATGTAAAAAGTACAAATAGGTTAATTTTGTATAGTTATGAACCTAAAGTTTGTATAACTGTACGGAACTCTTATTTATGTGTCAGTGCTACAGCATGGGTCTACTTCTAGTATCTGAAAACACTAATGAATATAGTTTATTAAATATTATTGATTTTTGATAGGTGTTTTGTTGGAATGCATTCGATCATCTGTTCAAGATTTACCTGACAGGTGTGTATTTTATTATTATTATTTTTTATTATAATATATTATAAATATAATTTATTATATTTTAATATATTTTAATCATAAATATACATTATGATTATTGTTGCGTAGGAACAACGTTCTTGATTTGGTGATTGCGAGCTGCTCGGATTTCAATTCCGTCAGGAAGTTTTGTTACAGATTTCTTCGAGACGTTCTTTGTCTTTCCCCGTCGTACGAAGGTATTTGACTATTACATCGTTTGATATCAGGGAATTTAAATAAAACAAAAACATGTGCAATTAAACTTGTGAATAATAAAATATAATATTTTTTAATATTTTATAATATATTTTTAATATAACGTTTGTTTATTTCACAGTTACTCAAGTAATAGCCGAACAACCAAAATGGACGTACTTTTCTTGTCCACCTATTTTGAAACGAATTTTTACGACGGTAAAGTTGTTTTTAATGTTTTGCGTTTTAAGTTTAAATAATAACAAATTATACATATATATATATATATATTTTTAAAGTTTATTGTTTTCATGTACTTTGTCGTTACGATTTAAGGGACTAGTGCCGTTCAAATTGGAGGAAACGATCCAGTTGCTGTCCGAGGTGTTGGAAACGAAGGAACTCAACTGGAAAAACGTTTTGTTTTTCACCTCGTTTCTCACCATTTTGTATCCAAGTGCCAGTTTCCAAATACGAGGCAAGTTGTATATTTGAATCGTATTTTTCACACTTTGACTTTAAATGTTATATAATTTTGTAGTTACGCATGTTCATTTATTATAATTTGTTGTTAAAATGCGACGTGTTATTTTATATTTTTTTTTATAGGTCTTTTTGAACGATTTTTGAAGGACGCGTTCATCACCCACAATACGGATGAAATGCTAAAAGCGTTTTTGCTGGCGAGACAGTGCCGTTCCGAAGGTCCTGCGTCGTCGTCGTCTTACGCCATGTGGTTCCAGGTGTGTAAGTAAGAATTTTGAACTTGGCGATTTATTTTTATATTGGATTCCAGTCGATCGGTGATGTAACTCGGGAAGATCGAGGAATCGAAATTGTATCACCAGACACTTAAGACGAATTGTGAAACGTTTTTTTGTACCAGACGAATATTAACGTTGACATAATGTGTAATATTTTTTGTTGACATTTTATTGGTGGTTATCATTTTGACATAATTTTGTACAGTGTTTGCAACTTCATAACTTTATTGTTGCAAAGTTTCAACCTCAGTCTATCTAGGCTTTTGTAGACAGTGAATAGTCCGTCAAAGATGACGGGTTAAAGTTTGTTTTCATTATGCAATTTGCTATTTTTAACCCATGTTGCTTTGCAACATTCGTTAGTTTATTTATCCTTTTAAAGTCATATTGCTATGCAATATTTGTATCGATTTCAGTATAAGTTTTTGGTATTTTCATGCATGATGTAGTGGCACTACCATAGCTGGTGAAACGGAGGAGCTTGCTGCAGAATTATTAGATAGATGACCTAGAAATGTTTCTTTGTAGTCGTTATGGTTATCGAGCCTTCAACACCTCAGTCTAGACTTTTATAGAGTAGATTTATTGTTTTTTTGTGCATATTTTATTATTATGCCAGTAATAGTGTCATTTAATAAGGGTGTATCAAAACACTATTGCGAAATTATTTCTTTACAATACTGTTTTGACTTTTATAGAGTAAAATGTTTGGTGTAATTATTGCATCCAGGAATAGTGTCACTTAATATGTGCTTATTAAGGGTGTCTCAAAACGTTATCATGAATTTTTTTTGTTTTTTACAAAATCGTTTATTTTAGAAATCGTTTTCACACCAACCTTCGAGTTTCATAAACGGGAAGGCTTCATACTGTACGTTAATGAAGTTCTTAACGGACCTGGTGCCGTACGAGCCGGAAATGTTTTTACGGGTAAGCGCGTGTCTACAAAATTTAACCAAACTCGGTAATTTGTTTGTTTTCATTTCAAAAAGTTATATATTCTTACGTTGGTTTTCAGGTCCATCTGTCACATCCTCCGTCACCACCACCGAAGTGCCAAACGTACTTAGACGATTATACGATATTGGTCAGAACGCGAATAAAAGATTTAAAGGTACAATCGTTCTTTTAAGTTTTCCAAATTCACTTAAAAATTTTTTTGTTTAAATTACAATTAAGCATTGTAATCATAATATATCATAACTAGTAGTTAGCCTGTGCTAGAGCACGGGAGGAGTGATATTTTTACATTTACAACTAACCAATGAGGATTCTGCTTCTTGGGCGGGGCTAGAGCTTTCATGATACTCACAGATCTTGGCCATTCTTATTAGTAAAAAATTTTTGTTTACTTTTTTGTACAGGCTGCGGAAAATGAATGTAACCCAAGCAACATGGAGATGAATGACGAACAAAAACAAAAGGTGAATAATTACATTACACCACATCATCATCATTAAATTAATTTAAAATTACTTTAATGAATTTAATTAATAAAATTTAAAATGTAGAACTAGATTGCAGTAAGTTGTAACTAACATTATTGTGATGTAATTATTTTCTGCTTAGATTTTGAGAGAAGCTGAGAACGATGTGAAAGACGCAATCATGAATTTCAAATCGACGCACAAGATTCCGCTCAACATAATGAAAGCATGGTTATTATTTTTTATTGGTTATTAATAATGATATTAATGGATTGTCAGTTTCATCGAAAACAAATTGATTTCGATTTGTTTTAACACTGCAGCATTTTCAAGAAACCGTATTTCCTCCGACGATTTTTGCCGGTTCTGTTAGCGCCACGAAACGTGAGAATTAGCGTTTTTTTTGAGTTTATATATATATTTTGGTTGAACATTCGACGCGTTAAATGTGACTTAATTAATTTAAACTAATTGAATTAAATGTAAATTAATTCGTTTCACATTCAGTTGCCAGACGTTCCGGACATCAAAATGAAATTCATTTCTGCTCTGAGAAGGTGCGTTTGTTACAATTTTGGAAACCCTAGCTATACAGGGTGTTCCTAAAAAGGTCTGGCGAGATATCAACCAGATTCTACGCATCAAAACAAGCAAAAAAGGTCAATATAAACATGGGTCCAGCAAATTTATTTACATACCAACATTGATTGAGACAATAGGCCAATGTGACTTCACTCTGTGTTAATCTTGGAGCATTTCCAGACGTTTGGTTTTAACATCTGTGGTTGACTGACCTTTCAGGACACCCTGTATAATGCTTGCCATGAGATGCTTGATTGAAATCGTTTCATTTGTTTCAGTGCTGGAAAAATTCCCGACGCTATGTACGACGATTACGAGGCTGCGTGTAGTAAATGTAAGGGTGCACAAGAACAGTATTCGAATCTATAAACTAATTTAAGACGCCCGTTAACTTCAAAGGTTAGTACGAAATTTCAATACACATCGCCGAGAAGTTAACCCTTACAATTCGTGTTCGTCGACGCCCCCGTTTTTTAAAAGGATTTTTTCAATGATTTCAAAGTGTTTATATACGTTGTGTACGGTGTACAAGCAATATTTACGACATTATGTATCACTTTTACACGAGCACATATTATGGTAGTTGATGTGAAAAATTTGGAAATGCGGTTTATTCACGTAAAGAATTATTTACATATATATCGATAAAACAAAATTTGCTTCATATATGAAAATGAATTTTGTTTCACCCTCCCATCCCCTTCCCCCCATTTTATTATGTTTAATAAATCATGTTTTAATTTCAATGTAGAATAAAACAAAAAACAATATTGCAAAAAATAAACTAGTTTACTATCCTAATTATTTGACGGGCGATTCGGTCGCAGCCAAAATCTTCTTCTTCCATTCTTCATAATTATCGAACCGTTCGTTGTCGTTGTCGTCGTCCGTTTTACGTCTTTTAACGGGAGTGGTCGGTTCTAAAATATATTAAAAATAATAAACTCGCCATTTTGTTTTTTTAAGGAAAATTGTTTCCATAATAAAATTGAAGATACACACCATCAGTTTTCTCATCTATAAAGGACGACGTGCATTCGGGTGGAGCCAAACATTTGTTTTCTGAAATCGAATAATTCAGTTTGAAAAACAAACTAATCTTTTATAGAGTAGGATGAACCTTTGTTGTCGTAACAACCACAAACATTGGCCAATCAGCACTGGAAGTGGTAGGTGTCTAGTTATCTACTAGATAAAAACCTAGACTGAGGTTGAAGCCTCTGTTACCACAACTATCTACTATATAAAAACCTAGACTGAGGTTGAAGCCCCTGTTACCACAACCATTAACAACATCAGCACTGGAAATGGTACAATTTTAGTTCGATGTAGAATACTAACCGGACGCTTCGATGTATTTTTCCAACGTCGAGCACAAGTTTTCGAAAATCCGTCTGTTCGTTTTTCCTACTTCTATCAGTTTGGTCCTATCCACTTTCACCTTCAACTTTCTGCGTCCAATAAAAATAACACATTTTTAATTTTTTGGTTTTGAACGCTTGTTAGAAATTTAAAACATGTACTGATTTTTCTGACCTGCACGCCATGAATACGCATGCCGCAATATTAACATTTTTATTGCATTCCGTTTGAGCATAAGCCGAACTGGCGACATCGCTTTCGTATCTGTAAACCACAAACAGGTGGTTGTTTAAAGAGTTTTTGATACATAGACCGTACGAGATGATTTTATACATTTTGAAAATAATTGCTTTGCACATAATAATAATATAGACTTACTTTTTCAGAACTTCGCATGCCAATTTCATGGCCGACATGCATCCAAACTGAATGCACACGTCCTGAACGGAAACTTTGCTGTTCACTTGACATATCTCTTGGACGACGTACAAGTTGTTTAAATACAATTTCTTCTTTGCTCCTGATAATTTGATGGCTATGCTCTGAAAAAGAAACAAATTGTGTTTAAAAAACAATAAAAATCGAGCACTGCGATTGGTTAGTGATGAGACGTGTTCGTTAATCGCGTTATTACCCGATCGCAATATCTTTTGAGTACGAGCGAGGCTAGATCCAAAGCGAAAACCACTTTCAACGTTTCCGTCAAACTCATCGTGCTTGTTTTCAGTGACATGATCCTAAGTAATTCCTGGGCTTTCCTGAAAACATGAAGTGAACGTGTAGTCACCAATCGGAACATAAGTCTAATTCAATATAAAAGATGCAGTGGAACATCATGGGCCCATAACCTGTTGGCTTAAAGAGGCAAAATGACGGTTTAATTATTAAACATCAACAGAATATAATGTGAAATTTTTAGTTCCAAGTTTTGAATACGGGTGACAAAGACGTATTACATGTGTCATAGTGTTTGGCTTCCTATACGAAGGTCGATCAAAAAGTTTCCGGAAAATTAGAATAAAAATTGGATTAATTCTTTCCGGAAACTTTTTGATCGACCCTCACGTGATAGTTAACTAATGTTTTTAAGTACAGCAATTAACGTTTTAAATACTCTATAGTAGCTATTGATATCAGAAATACAGGTAGTTCTCGATTTATGCGAATTTGTGCGATTCGATTAATACGAATTTATGCGATTTCAACATTGTGCGAAATATATGCTAGTTATATAGGAGAAATTGTTTCGTTATTATGCGATTATGTGCAGTAATTAAGTTAGTGAGCAATCGATTGAATGCTTTTTCGATATTTATGATAGCTTCGATATATGCGATTTTTCGCATAAATCAAGGACCTCGTGTCGACATATCAAAATAGGCAGAATTATTGTAATTACCTTATTATACAGGGTTCGTTCACTCCTAGTTTTACAGCTAATATCTGAATTAGTTGAGATTCCATTTTTTCTCCTTAACTATCTAGTTAAAACTAGTAATGATTATAACTCAGAGTTCCCAAGACAAACACCAACAGCTGATTTTGTTTGCAACAAAATATGATTGACAGAAATTTCCCGCGCAACTTCTAAACCACGCCCATAAAATTCCCATAACTCCTCTCACTTGTTTGCGGAGTTTGCGTCAATCAAAACTGATTTCTCAGTCACGCCCCCGTGTTTATACAAAGCTAGTCGTTTAGTGTCAATGAACTCATTACCTCATTGGTTGAAATTACAATTTTTAAAATTAACCGATGAACAAAATAACACCAATGCCTAACCAATAAATTCATTATTATTTTAAAATTTTTATTTTTTTAAACGTGTCTATCATTTTCAAGTTTAGCTGAAAACTTGTTTACCTATCGTTTGTAGAAACCAGTCACGTGAATGCAGCCATGGTAGGTGTGCTTTGAGTTGTCTTACGATCGTAATGTCAGCTTGTTAAATTCGCTTCCTAATTTTTTGTTCACTCGTAACGATTGTAAAGATTGATCAACGACAGAGCAGAATGGTTTTCGAAAAGGTGCCGTTAGTCATACGTGGAAACTATAACATTCTTAATGATATTCTGCTCGTCACTAATTTCTAGTCCTAAAAAATCATTTACCATAAAGTCGCAGTAGATTGCATTGGGCGATAAAAAAACAACAAAAACCGAATGATATCTTGCAATGTTTATTCATTGTGTTCATTTGTTTATTTATATATTTGTAGCCGCAAACACCCCAGTCATCTCCTCAGGAGGAGCAAGAAAAACTTCTCGATGAAGCATTGGGAGTTGTGAAAGCTCAGTCATTCCAAATGAAAAGATGTTTGGTAAGTTGGAAAAACAACAACAACAAACGTATGATTTTGATTGGTATAGGCTACGTGTGAAGTAATGATTCATAACATTTTGTTCTTCGAGTTAATGGGTTTGGTGATCAGGTGACGCATTTTCGAAAATGTGTGATTAAAAATCACCAATTATCACATGTCGCGTAAAATGCATTCGACAGTCAATGCGTCAATTCAGGATACGTAAAATTTTTAGTAGTACTACTGGATCGAGTACATTAGTTCACCTCCGTTTTGTGAGTCTTTATTATCGGACAGTGAAATACTGGGAAAGATCCTTCGTTTTTTGTTTTTCACTAACCTGAACTGGCATCTACACTTGCAGACGTCAGTTTAGGTTCAAATACAACAAAATAACAAAACCCGCTGGAGATGAACTAATTCGATCTGTACCACCCTTATGAGAAAGTCAATTTAATTAGCTTGATTTCTCGTCCAATATTTGCATTGTAAACATTTGACGGATCAATCTAATTGAAGTGAAGTACATTATATTTTTTTTTAAGAATACATTTTATATATTGTCATCTATCACCACTCTCAAATGAGACCCTCTTCGTTTGATTTTAACATAGTAACCGGCACTTGTAAAATCACACCTGAAACTGGTATAAAGAGTGTAATAAAATAATTGTACAAGTGACACTTACACGAATGCTTATTTTAGCATTCTAATTATTCATATTCCAGAAGTGAATCCAAAAAATATATGTGTAAATATATTTTTAGATATTTTTGTAAATATATGTATATTTTTGTAAACAAATATTTTTGTAAATATCAACGTAACTTTAATATTATTTTCAATGTAATTGTTAATTCTCAATGTTGAAGACATAGAAGAGATTAAGATTAAGAAGTAGAAAAAGGATATAAAACTAAGATATATTGTAGATAAGAGTTTCGCAGACATAGCTATTTATACTGTATCTCGATTTAGTTACCAATGACTCTCGTATACAGATAAGGAAGCATAAAGAGATGAACTTTGGACCAGTGTTTAATGATCTTGGTAATCTAAATATAACCTTAGTAGTAGGTTTTGACACTTTTTTGTAATATAAAAAGTACTACGGAAGAAAAAATGTGGATATTAAATAATTTTGTTTATACCCGTACACTATTAAGTTTGAAATTGAAATGTAACATCGTTGCTAACAGTTAACAAAAAGTTACAGTTGGTTTTGGTACCAACTGTAATCTCACAGAAACGTATCTAGAATAACAAGTCTTGTATGAAAACGCTTATAATTCGCATAAACTTTTGCATGTCTGCATTTTATTTGCACATAAGATACTTCAAATAAAAATGTAGAAATTACATTACTATCTGGAGAAATTTTTTTTACAGTGTGATGTTATAATTTTATCAACCACCAATTTTTAATGTTTCAATTTTGTTGACCACCAAATTTCAATGTTTTATTGTTTTGTAGGACAAAGGAAAATTAATGGATGGATTGAAACACGCGTCGAACATGTTGACGGAACTACGTACATCGTTGCTGTCCCCTAAGAGTTACTACGAACTCTGTATCCTTTATTCATATTGTGTTATATTGATACTAGAATTAGACTCGTGCTGTAGCACGGGGACATGAGACGGGCATAGCATGACAAACTTTAGATTCATAACTACGAAACTAACATATTTGTGTTTTTTTTTACAATTACAACCAACTCCATCTAGTGACAGAATGCTGCACTTATGACTGGTTTTGATTTTTAACAACCATCAATAACAACTGAGTTGAGGGCGAATTCTATGCAATGGGCGGGGCTAAAGCGTTCGCTACATATACAAAAAATTTTTTAACTGTGTTCAGACATGTCTATATTCAATGAACTACGCCATTTGGAATCGTATTTGCTGGACGAGTTCCTGAAAGGCAGAAAAGTGACCGATCTGTACGAACTCGTACAATACGCGGGCAATATCGTCCCACGATTGTAAGCTTTGTTTGTTGTTTAACGAGTCGTTGTTTAACGTGTAAAATGTTACGTGCAAGATTTATATTTTGTTTGTTTCATTCGTTTGTTTCTTTAGGTATTTGCTGATTACAGTTGGATTGGTTTACATCAAGAGCAACGAAACGTCTAAAAAGGATATTCTGAAGGACTTGGTCGAGATGTGTCGTGGAGTACAACATCCGCTGCGAGGACTCTTCCTCCGAAATTACCTGTTGCAGTGCACCAGAGACATTTTGCCCGATACGGAAGAAGACGAACCGTAAGTAGATTTTTCCGTTGGCTTTTTTATTTTTGGTTAAAATATAATAACAAGCAACTCTCAGTTTATGAACGAGTTTCGTTCCAGAAATGTGTACTGTACTGGGTGTCCCACAAGTCATCGCTCTATTTATTATTATTATTATTATTACTTTTGTATAAATATTTTATATTAAATCTGTTATTTTATATTATATATTAAATATTCATATGAAATATATATATTTTTTTGAAATAATAATGTGAAACAAAATTTTTCATTATCTCACACCTATTAAAAGGCAACTTGAAAATTTTTTCATTATTCACTTTTTTTTTCATTAATTTTGTTTATTTTTTACTAAAACTAAATAAATAAATAAAACAAGTAAAATTTGGTTTAATCTTTATTTTTAGCGTTTTTTGGTTCTTGTAAATTAAATTTCAACGTCGAATGGTTACCAACCTTTGCCCTTATTTTAATTTTCAAATGTGTGAAGTTAAATAAAGGTTGAACCAAATTTTGCTTGTTTTTTGTTTTGCAAAAATAGACTAAAATTAATTAAAAAAGTGGGTAATTAAAAATATTCCGACCTAAAATAATGTGAAAGAAAATAAAAAAATAAAAAACATTTTGATGAATTTTTACGAAAAAAGCGAAATTTGATTCAACGTTGGGTTTTTTTAATGTTTTGAAGAAGGAACGTTTCACTGTTTTAAAAAAATAGGTTGGTTGAAATTTTCATTATTTCAAACATTCAGTGTTGAAATTTTTATTTCCAATACACCAAAAAAAAATGCGTGAAGTTGAAAATAAAGGTTGAACCAAATTTTACTTTTTTATTATTATTATTATTTTTTGGGTAAAATTATACCAAGCATTTTTTGAGTTGTTTTTTAATATTGTGAGAGAAGGTGAAAAAAATAATTAAAAATAATTAAAAAATTAAAAACGAGTAATGAATGATGGGACACCCTGTATAAAAAAATAATAACTATTTTGTATTGAGTGGTACAAATTAAGCTAGAACCTTTTTAATCTACGATTCTGCATAATACACTCGAGTTCACCTATTCATCCCATTTCCAAAAAAGTTTTCAAGTTGGAAATGGGATGACACGGTGTCACGTTTCGTCCCGTTGAACGCTAAAAATAAATGTTGTTGAAATTTATACAAGATATATGTACCCAATATTTCTCGTTCGCCTTGTAGAAGAACGTCCAGTTCGGATTCTTCCGTCATCCGGCACAACCTCGATTC
>JAQIWH010004616.1:0-16531 GCA_034695005.1 Cryptops parisi
TAAATGGGCAGTTTGAAATGGGGGCCTACATTTTCCAGCTGGCCTGGGCCTATTACTGGCTCTGCACGGCCCTGACTCATAAAGCACTTTGAAAAATTGAATTTGCCATCAATAATATATTAATATAAACAAAAATGTATTAAAAAATACGCAAAAAAAATCTCAAAAGTGTTTTGTAATGGCTATAAGGTTACGTAAAAAAAAAAGTATTCAACTCAATGAAACCCGGATATAAAAATATATCTTCTCAAGTAGGCATCGCTGTTTTTAATTTAGGACAAACAATGCGTTTTCGCTTCGATGAAGATGAACGAACCACTTCAATGTTGAAACAACTGCCTCGATCTAACCTCCCAATACCATAACCATCCTAGCCCCCTGTTAGATGCAGAATCTAATTATTATTCTTTGTTACGAGATTCGAACAGTTACCAGACAAGGTTCAGTTAACTCCCTCCAGGGTGAAAAACACATCAAATAGGCTTCATCAGCAATCTAGCACAGTCTATCATTAAAATGAAACGGTCATTCATGAAGAGAAGAAGAAAAAAATATATAAATAAATGACGCTTTGCCTATAGGGTGAGTCATCCGATTCACTGGAAAAACCGACAATGACTCTCTGGTCTGGTCTTTTAGCAAGTTCGAATTACGAAATTAGGATCCACAAGGCCATTGACGAGAAAAAGTGAAAACCGACCTCTGTCTGTCATCTGTTGTCGGAAAATGAAGCTGGAGGTTCAATAGCCCCTCGGAATAAACTGTTACAACAACTCAAAACTCACCATAAGAAACTTACATAAACTCACGTACCATCGAGTAAATAAATAAATACAACATGTTTTAAATACTGTATTTTTTTATATCTCACAAGAACACTACTCCAGACATTGTATGAACGATGATGCCATATATTTTATCTTGTTGGAGCCAACTTCCTTCCAAGCTGAACGAATTTTGAAATCACATGAGAAATACGATTAGAAAAACCTATTAACACAAATCTAACACTCGTCCAAGCTGGTTTTTGTCATGAAATGTTTCTTATCTACGCATTTCATCGATAACTGGATTTTATTAATTTGAAAAAATAAAATAACACTTGCTTATAAAAAAAAACATATCTATAAACAGAGGCGAGCGCCCTGGGATGGAAGGGGAGTTGGGCTTCACCCCTTGGAAAACGGAACTGACCTGACATTTAGTATTTTTTTGTGTAAGTGTTTTGCTCCCCCCTTGGAGTTGGCTCCCCCTCGGTCAGAGGATGCGGTCCTCCCTTGCCTATAAAATATAGTTAAGACATATTATATAGCCATAGCTCTTTACTGTTTTTTTTTTGTATAATTTTTTATATAATATGATGTCACATTAAGAGTAACATTCTCATTTGAGCTAACACATTTAAATTTTCTATATCATAGATTTTGCTGCACTTCACATCTTCAACAACGGTGGATCCTTCAAAATGTATGCACCAAGATATTATCCAGGCCTACATGCTCTATGTGAAAAAAATATTCTACATACAGTTCTATACAATCGACAGGTACAATAATAACTTACACCTATAATATCGGAACATATGAAGAGCAGCAGCATGCAACCGTCGTGTGTGTTGAAATTGCTACTCGGCCAAGGAGGTTCGATTTCGGCACGAGCAAAAACTGAAACTGCCATCAGCATATAAGCCAAGTACCAAACAATATAAAAGAGGAACATAAATGGACGAAATACACAAATAACGGAATATACCTATGACTCGTATCCAGCATATAAAAAAAAAACAACTCGAAAGGAAGACCAGACCATACATAGCGTTTGGCGAAAATATTTTTAAACAACCCAAATCCTGTTCAGTTAGTCGAAGCCGGAGTTTGGCGTTTTGCATCTTTATCGGATCATAGCACAATTATAAGTTTCCGCAAAATGCTAATCAACATTTTCGATGTATGATATGAAAAAACCAAAACTGAAATAAAACTGAACCATAAAAAAACAAAAAAGTTCCACATCCACCAATTTAACACCGTCACGATTATTATTTTTATTATTATTATTACCACCAACAAGAGTCAATCAGTGTAACATCCTAATTAACACAATAATAATCTTGGTCTTGAAACCACACACACAGCCATTGGATGAACTCAATCTTTTCCAGACCAAAAAACAAACCATTAAAAAATATAACTATATCAACAACTCAACCTAAATTCTTCAAAAACTAATCTCAACTATAAGTACAACACTTCAAAGTAGTAGTTTATCGATTATTTACTATGATAGTTCGCATACCTTTCGTGTTTAACACACAAACACGCCCTTTGGTACATTGGAAGTGAAAAAGCCGGCTAGTCATTTTCTTTTTTTTTGACATAAACGTTCCTAAGCCTATTTCAATGGCAAAAAATTCGATTCCACACACCCACATTAAGAAAGCGCGTACAATGAAACAGTGATCTACTTTTCTTACCGGGTCGATGAGGAGAACGATTAGGTTTCTTGTGTTCACTCCAAAAAAATCAAGCTAGGTGAAATTGGGATGAGAAAAAAAAATTATCCGGGATTGAGAAGTAGTGTGACAAATCGATATCAACTCCTCGCCGCTGTTACTCACCACAGGCGCTCGACAGCTCAGCCACAGCAATGTTAGCAGAAGAAGTACTAATGCGATGTTGTGCCCACACAAAAAGTTTTCCAATTCGCTACCAGTAGTGCCATCGTTTGAGAAACCATGAAACCGTATAGGTTTCGTAACTGACGCAAATTAAATTTTGTTTCAGCAACAAATTTAAATTTATTATTGACTAAAATCATGTCACCAAGACCGTACTCTGCACTAACTTGAGTGTTTTAGTTTGAGCGATATTAGCTATGTTATTTCGGTTTAGTTTCTAGTTAAATAAATTATTAATATTTATATTTAAGACATGATGAAACACATACTTCGGTTATGTCTTTTGATGTTTTCATTAAATCACTAAACATTAATGTTATATCAACTTAAAATGTAGGCGTTTGAAAAATTTATTATTTGTACTATAACAACAGTGATAGTTAAAAGCTTTAAATTCGTCGATACACAATCCGGAGTTGACGAATATTTTATACTTGACAATGTACATTATTTTTCTCAATTTTTCGCCCACTCTTATTATATAAAATAACCATTCCCAGAAATAATGTATTTTCAATTATTAAATAGATAATTCAGATCTCGAGGGTCCACTGTAGTTACACTGAATTCGACACGTCTCAGGTCAAATATCTTGAAAATGTGCGTTCTTCACCGCGATTTGTTCATTTACAATGAACCTTTTAAAAACAAGATCTTAAATTATAAATAAATAAATGAATAAATATGGATATATTATTATTATTATTATTATTATTATTATTATTATTATTATTATTATTATTATGTTTATCTTGGGGTTATTATGTTTTATCTATAAACTCGTCAACAATGACAGGAAAGTTGTAACTCTTGTTGCCAGGCAACACGAGTTCATTCCAGCATCTCGCTGCTGTGTTTCTATGGCAACCCGTTACTATCAACAAAAAGCGTTATACACACATACACAGACAAAGCTGGAAAACTACTGTATATAAGATATACAGGAGGATGTACTTTTTATAACATTCGCATTGTTGTTCGCATTGATTTAAAGAATAAAAAATAAAAAATTGTTGTAAACATAGTTTTTAGACATTTTTTATACGTTAAAGGTTAAATAAAACACGGCATTCGAATTCGCACAGACAGAAAAACAAACTATAACTAACATTATAATAATTGATAGAAAAATAGAGTACTAAAGAACTGTCTTTCCTTCCTTCTGTGTCGGTTTGCTTGTCTGGGATAATAGTGATGATGACGGGGCTCATCATAACAACATGAGTGTAGCTAGACCCGTGTAAATTCATGCCACTTGTGCATGGATTACAGTTCAGGTTAAACAAACAAATTAATTGTATTTGCTGTATTTCTTTTTACCTAACCTGCTATCTATACCCTCCTAAGACACTGGGTAACATGACCGCGCCCCTATAAGAGCGCACAAGTGGCTTTCTTTTAACTGAAAAGTACCTAATACCAAAAATATTCTATATACTCTATTCAAATATTGAGCTCGGTAAGCATGCATAGACAATGCGAAAACAAGATTACGTATCTCTTTATAATCAAATACCGAACCCAACCTATATAATCAACATTATGATCAATCATTGTTCATCCCAATCTTTAACAATGACACAATAACAATGTCACAATTCCCATTGATACAAATTTCAATCCCGAACTGTGATACGTTGACGTAACTTGTATGACTCTCAATGTGAAAATCTTCTAATGCTAAAAAAAAAACAACCCCAAAAATAAATTAAAACTGGAAACCAATTAACCAAACGCTACGATACCTTTCGAATACTTCTTTTCAATCCAGCAGCAGTATCCAGACTTTCCCATCGACCAAGTGCAAACAAAATACACGTAACCGCCTGAAATATAATTGGAGGAAAAAAATATATATAAAAACAAATTAGTTTCTTCATGTATCTTGCACAATATTAACTTCCGTATGTGACTCATTTCATTACACTCGAGATATTAAAATTGATACGTTATCGTGTACACAATGTTAAGTTTACTTAAGAGATAGAGCCTTATACGTATGTCTGCTATATAGTGAATATGTCTGATACAATGAAACAAAAATTGGTTGGAATACAATAGCACTCTATCCATAAAGCTTTATTATTCATTCAGAACCACGTATGAAACGCCATCAATCACCTCGTCCATCAGGTGTTTATTTGACCTAGAAACATATTTATGGTTATATCTAAAATCACTATCATTTACGTATCATAAGATTGATATTTGAATGAAATGTCCTATCATGTCATATGCATGCAAGAAATAATATGCACAGGTGATTAATTACCTTGTACACTGTACAAACGCTAATCGGTTGACGCAGTAGATTGACGGTGAACACCTCTATGTATACTTCAACTCATAGAACGATACATTAATGAGCATAGTTGAGTTTTTAATAGCCAAAAATAATTCTGGAAGAGCTGCATAGTGTATGCCAAATGCACATAATTTACAGATGAATAAAAACAACGTGAGTTTTCATTGTTCTTTTTCAAGTATTATACTCACTTTGTCCCAAAATATGGTTTACATTTCTCACAGTGGCTTGATTACAATTCAAAATATATGTAATTTGCGTTTATAAGTTTATAAAGATATTCTGTAATACAGGAAGCGCTGTTTTATTTACTCATAAGCTCACTGTATTATAGAACTTTTTGATTTATTATACAGGATGATCCAAAAGTTTGGGGTCAGGTTGTCGAGCTTTCGTTGTAGCAAAAGCTGTAATATTCCATTCAACTTTTCAATTGACAATTAAGTAAATTTAGTGTGCCTACTATGTGAAGCATAATTTTCTATAGCCATAGGTTCCGTATTGCAGTCACGACGAATGTCATTTTGAATGACATGCATTTTGACACGACATGACACGTTCTCAAAAAACAAAAACATTGCTAGTTTTACCAACTAACTTAGGGCCTACATATTAGAAAAAAGACCACATTATGATTACTATAAGTTAAGCCGATAAAAACTTATTTCCGTAGACTGGTCATAATCGGAAAGTTATAAATGAAATGTAAACTATAGTTTGGGACAGAGGGAGTACCGGTATATATTTTAGGTATAGTATACAGGCAATGTATATAATCCAGGCATTAAACAGGGTGAGTCATTTATCGTGACACAACAAAATATTATGAAAACAAAGCATGTGACGTACAAACGTTAGACAAACATTGTTTGCATATGAGAAACTTTTCCAATGGTGTTATTTTCATTGACCTTGAAATTAATTTTCACCTATGCTCAGCCATAGACTAATTTTGCCGCACATGACTTTCACGTAAATAATGAATGTTAGTTTTCATTGTGAATAAAATTTAGATTAATTGTATGTTATGTTAGATAAACAACCAAACACGAAAATTTGCAGTTAGTTCCCTTTGGCTTCAGATAACGCCTAGCCTCTTCTGGAAACCGTGAAATGACATTCTTGTATAGAACTGTTTAGGTTAGATAGTTTAAGCTAGGTTAGTTAACAACACTTCTCTGAAGAAAAACATTAATCTAAACCAAGTTATTTTTAGCATAACCAATGCCAATTTCATACATTGTCTAAATCAGGGCGAGGGGTTTGGCATTATATAATATATACATTGCCTGTAACATATAAATTACTGTATAACTGTGTACAGATAATTATTTTGTATAGTAATCTATAATACTGTATACCTAAGTATTTGCTGGGACCATGCAATACCAAGTTCTTGACCATGAAGCGCCTAAAGGCCTCCTGATGACAGACACAATATAGGTATGACAACTCGAGAACTTTGTGGACAACTGTGACGTCCACTTCTTACTAATCAGTTTTAATTGTTTGGTAAAGAAGCTAACGTCACAGTTGTCAACCAATTACCCGAGTTTCCATACCTAAAATTACTAGTGTCACTGTGTCAGGCCCAGGTGGTCTTCAGACATTATTTGAAATGTCAAAATGTACCTTTACAGACAAACTAATAAAACAAACAGCACTGGTTCGATTTTTTTTTCCAAAGTACTCGTACAATATAATCAACTTATATCTTCTTAACGATAGCCTATTTGAAATTCGTTATGCTTAGCCCATTCCTAATTGGCACAGCTCTGGTTAGGTTACCCACAGAACAACGTACATGTATTTGATCTTGTATGTGCAAAATTTACATGAGTTTAAACAAATTATCTGGGAAAATATTTTGGAACCATTTCTTAAATATTACTCTTAGCAGGGAAATCGTCTTAAATCATCTCGCTTAGAATGTGTTTTACTTGTGAATGAAGGACCTGGTGTAGGCCTAAAAGAATATTAAGTTACATTTTTACAATTTTGAGGAAAACGCGTTTAAATTCTGAACTTGCCATAGGCTACTATTTCATTCCACTTCTTGCACTAATGTCTTTGCTGCACATATTGTTGTTTTGCTCAAAAGTATGCATCAGGAAGGTAGAATTTCTTCTAACACATTCGAAAATTCTTCTAGATCGTTTTTGACAAAAAAATGTTATCTTTTTACACTAGGGGCTTTCAATTAGTTGGCTACATGTGCCAATTGGTTGACAAGTATTGGTGAGTATCAACGAGTGGAACTCGTCTTAAAGCGAGTTTCACTCATTGGTGTTTGAATGTTCATTATTTTGCTGGGAATGCCGCAAATTAGACGATAAACCACTTAATTAGGACGTTTTGACACACTACCAAATAAATTAAGGTCAAGGTACTTAGAATTAAAGCTTTATCAACCTAGTATAAGTTAATGGAGCGTAATTTTGAAGGGTGGCGGTTTAATTACGTTGAATAATTGCACTGCACTACTTTAACAAAGTGACCATTAATATAGTTACCATTGGCAAACATACCAATGTCATTGTCCAAAAAAAAATAACATTTAAATACAAAACAAAAACATAAAGATTAAAATAAAAAATGTCACAGAAACTGTGTCACTCGATAAAATCTAATGTGAGTTGTGATTGACGTTTTATAAAAACAAGTATAAAAGAATTTTGGTTACACGAAAATACACATAGGCCTACTTGTATTAAAATTATCGAATTAAGAATATCCAATTAAGAGCAGGAATTATAGTATATTGAGCCTTTTGAAAGTTGCTCAGATCTCTCTTCTTTATGCTACAGATGTTGTTTATAAACATTATCATAAAGTGTTACCTAATGTTATTATGGAGATGTTAGATGGTTTTTTTAGTTCAATCTGTATCGACTACTAGGTTCACTGGTTATTTAGTACCTCGTCTTTCATCTACTTTTGCTCAAAGCCTTGGGGTTGTTAGAGGTATCAAAATCTGGAATAAGTTGTCAATTGTGGATCGTGCTCGATCAAAATATGTTTTAAGACTATTGTTGCAACTAAGTTTTTGCAAGGATCTTTTGGGAATATTTAATTGAGGTTTTTTTGTTTTGTTTTTTCATTTTTGTATGCATCTTTTCTGTATTGTTGTTTTTTTGTTGTTCGGTATACTTTGTTCTTTGTCAGTGTGATATTTTGATTTTATTGTATTGTCATCTTTTGTTATTCAATTAGCTTTTTGATTAGTTCGGTACCGGTACGATGCGTTATTTGTCTAACTTAGGCTTACCGGATACAAGCCTCATTTTGGCTTTCCCTGGTTTTTATTTGTTTGCGCATTAATTTATTTCACTTGTATATTTCTTTGTAATGAATTTTTATGCTGTATATTTTTTTAGGCCGGTCTGGTTTCGCCCATAATAAATATCAAATATCAAGTACTTTGGTATTAGACGTCCCACCTCGCCTGGTATGATTTATGGTTTATTGTGATTTTCATACACTTTCATCTGCAATAGGACATCCTCGATTTATGCGTGAGTTACGTGAGCAACGCATGTTTACAAGTTATTGGCTCCAAAACATAGCGAATTTGGTGCAATTAACTTATTTTGAAGAGTTTTGATGGAAACGTGCTGCTCTCAGTACGAAACGCATGTTTACAAGCTATTTGCTCCAAAACATGATCCACCAAATCTTCGCATAAACCAAAAATTGCATAACGATAACGGTATATAAAACTTTCCATAAAAAGGCAAAACTTCAGCGTTCAGTTACTTGTGCACAAAATCGCCCAATAGTGAAATTTTTTCGCGTGTAACGAGCAGCTGAGAGGATTTCTCTTGTCGACTGTCAGCGAAATCGCGTAAAACGAGGACTTCTTATATCTCAAACATCCAGTAATAATTGTCGCATCTTGATTTTTTATACAGTTCCATCGGCTATTTGCATCTTCAGCTCCAAAACTCATTTATTTCATTCTAACCGTCCACTCTCGGTACGAGCGAGAACGAAAAAAGATGTAAAAGACAAATTGAAAAAACTCAAAAACTGCACCAAGTACAAGACTTTTCCAAGCGCATGCTGGAAAAGACTGTTTAGAACTTCAAGTTTGCCGCTTTGACCGGCAGACTTTTCGCCATCCGTGGAGATCCGACATCTACCGGAGAGAAACAAACCGCTGAGGAAACACCCTTTTATAGGTTTTTCATCGAAACTCAAACCCTCACATAATTTGCGAAACAACGTACTCAAATTTTAAAAAAAGAATTAACCCTCCCAACGCTGACGTGGTCCAAAATCTTTTTTCAGCGTGGACCAAGTCTGCTACGTGTCGGCATTCGGTATTGTCATTCATCGAACCAACAAAAAGCCGGCTCATCAAGCGCGAGGGCAAACACTACTCATGGTTGTGCATTAGTCATGCGGCGGCTTGTCATGCCTTTAGCCACTGGGCGTGCGTGACGTCACGCTTCGGCCATCTTTTTCGTTGTGTGTCGCGTTTTGGTATTGGGGGCTGCTGGTTGGTGAATCATTCGCCTTCCTCCTCCTCCAACTCCGACCTGGTAGTAGTAGCGCTGGTGCAGGTAGTGTACCTTACCATTTTGACGTTTGGCCCCCAAGAACGAACTGAAAAAGCCACGAAGAGCTGTATCTGGTTAAAAGCACCCTCGGCTTCCTTTTCAGTGGCTGCGGTAAGCTCTTCTCTTCGCGCGACATGGAGAACGATTTCCACCAGCTGACCCATTCGGGTGGGGATCCTTTGGTAGTAGCTTCTTCGAACAACAGTGGTGGCGGCGGTGGTAGTGGAGGCCACCCCAACAACGGTGGCAGTAGCGGTAGCAATAACGAAGCCGACGATTTCGTGCGTCTTGACCCTTATCAGGTGCAGGAGCACGATTTGATGATGGACGACGGCATTGGTATCGGCAGTAGCATCAACAACAAGGACCCGTTCGCAATTTCTTCTTCCCCCAACAACGTTTCGACTGTCCACTCGTCGTCGACGGACAGGCCCTTGGTCACATTCGACGACCCGGCTCCTTCTGCTCCTTCGGCACCGCCTTCCCTATCTCCCGTACACGAGGCGGTACCTTTCGAGGAGGCTGCCGAGTTGGACCGAGACTCGCCACCGGCTTACGAGCCAGCTTCGCGTAACAATAAGGAGCCCGACTTCCTCTACTACGAACCCGACACCACCACTACCAAAGGAGTGATAGCCACCTACGATTTCGGCGACGTCGACTCGCTAACCGACAGCAAGCACAGCAGTAGCCCGGCTACTCGCCATTTGGACGATGATGACGACGACGACGACGATGAGGATGACGACGAGGACGAAGAGGACGACATCAAAGACGTGCTGTCGTCCACTCCTCCCGTCACGAGTACTACTACGACTAAAACGATCGAAACCCCTACCCCTGTAGCCCCGGAACCGGCCCAGAGCCAACCCGCCGTTGACGATGATGAAGAAGAGGAGAAAGGTCCCATCGTCGAAGAATGTGTCCGTTTCGTCACCACGGCCGAAATAGAGACTCCAGTCAAAGCAGTACCCACAGAAGACAAAAGGACTGGATGTTCATGTCCTTTCAGTAAGTTAACTTTTCCCTATAACCTTTACAATACACAAAAAGAGTATCACTCTTTTTTGTTTCCAAATACAGGTACAGTAAATACAAACCAAAAATCGACTTTAAAAAAAGGTACCACTCCAGTCTCAGCAAGACTTATGTGTAAGGCAATTAAATTCACTATCAGCAACATCTTTGTCACGATGTTCTCACCAGTTTTTTATGACATGGTTAAGTACAGGTAACGTCCGTGTAATTACAATGCACGTAAGTAACGTCCTCTTCTTTTGAGAACCGTGATTCAAACCAGACTCAAAATGGTAAACTAACCATTTGTGTCTGGTTGGTCGCTCACTATATTCCATTTGAAAATTGTGACCTAAAAAAAGTCACTCTTGGGGGAACTGTCATTGATTCAAGATTACACAATGTTTGTGTAATTTCCATGGTAATCCGTCATAATCCCAAAACACCCAATCGATTGACATTCAAAATCAGTTCCCACATGAATACACATTGAAAAACTGTCAAGATATGACAGTTGTAGAAATGATGTGACACTACGAGGTTTTCTTGTAAACTATAGTCACCAATATACAGTTCCATATCACGTTGGAAAGCTACTTTTCAATGCAAACATCACATCACTATTGGCAGGCCACTATTATTAGACTGCAAAATGCCATGCCCCTTCTATTTTTAACACTACACTAGCATACCTATCACCACAGATATGATATGTGAGACTTACTTCCCTGTCTGTTTTTTAAATACATCATGAAACTTGTCACATCATTCGGACAACTGTCACTCATCTTGACATTTGTAATGTATTGTACGAGACCCCCCCCCCATAGTTTTTAATAGTATTAAAATATTAGTTCAAAAAACAAATTACATTCAACATACTACCTTTGAAATGAAAAACATGGCATAAGGTGAGATTTTGTGACATATAGTCAATAGGAAAAACACTGAGAACATTCTTTCCTTGCAACGTTTTTTCAATAACTCTCACCTGCAGTAAAAAGTAATTTTTTTTTCATATCTGGTACAGTATACGTATTGTACATGAGTACATCGAATACCTACAAATATATCACAATTTCCCATATCACTACTAAATATGGTGGACTTTTGAATCGTACATTTGCTATAACTGTGTACATGTATTATTGGTACATCGAATACATACAAATATAAATTTCATTTCCCATCTAAACCACTAAATATGGTGGACTTTTGACTCTTAACATTGGTTAGATTCGTTAGAATAACTTTAGTATTCAGTTCTAATATTGCAAATTACTCATGTTATCAGCAACGTATAATGTATGCAGTAATACGAGCTACATCTTCTACTACATCTACAGTATAAAATAATCATAAATCAATAAATTTTCGGTGTGAAATTGAAACTGCTACATTGAAATTCATATAGCCCTTATTCAACTCACGTTTTACATAAATTACTTTGGAGTTAAACGAAAGCAACCCTTTGCTTTCCAAACCCTTGAAATGTCAGAAAGCTAGGAAATAGGAGTGGTACCTTAATTTGGAATCGATTTTTTGTGTGTGTGATCCAACCCATTTTTTGTGTGCATGCTCATAGACAATGTAGTGCCTCGCTTCAGTACTTTGCTTTGTTCTTTATTTTGGTTTTTTTGTCTTAACACCTAATACGCTACTGCAGGAATGCTAGTTAACAAGTGGATATAAACATATAACTAAAACTATATAATGTGTATCTTGTGGTGAAGAACGTACTGAAAAGAATAGAAATAAAGATCATTTCACAGGTAATGGTATTTCCATGAAATTCTCTTTGCTACTTGATGACCTTCTTTTGTTTGCTTACAAAAACGCATTGTAATGTTTCACAAGGTAGCTGGTGCAAAGATTTCTAAGGTAAAAAAAATGTTGGAGATTTAGAAGTAGAGATGGTCATCGTACCATAATACTAGAAATGTCCTCGCCAAAAGTGAAAGCTGTGATTGACTGTGGGGGTTGAATGGAGGTTAAGTTCACACACCATTGTCTGTATGTGTCTGGATTAAACTGATTGTGTCTGAAAATTGGTGTTGTGCAAACCAGCTAAGAGTGGTAATAAACAACTATACAGAAAACAAAGATAGGGTTGAGAAAGCAATGCAATACTGCTGTAAAAGATGAAGTAGGCCTATACCAGAGTTGAAACGTTGTGCAAACTCGAATCAAATGAGGATTTCTTGTCTATGTTGTTGAATAAAGTTTCTTGTACATAGGTTTCTAAGATTGTAAAACAATTATATAAAGTAGATGTAACATGAACATCCTAGGTATCAAGTACTTGAAACACCTAGAGTTGAATGAACTTTTGCAAAAATCGTATAGGACATTTTCGATTCACAGAGAAACTGTTGACAAAGCAATAAATCACAGAACACATATCTACAGGCATGTCAAAGAAAAAAAAAGGTTGTCAGTCAATTATAAATGGATAATCCTGCTAGCTAACCTTGAAATTTTATAATGGTTCTTTGAAAAGTAGTAATGTTCCAGTTTTGCCATTAAAAAAATGGAAACTTGGAATGGTGCGATTTGCGTGGTCTAGTTCACAGTGAAGTATGAGCTTAATCTTCCAGAGGATTTGATGATATATTTATACAGTACTAAAACCTATCTATATATAAAAAAATTAGAAAGATTATACTAAAGATTATGACAAAACCTTAGAAAGCTCTTTCAGTAATCCAAAGATTATGGAAACACTGTAGACAACTCAAGACTATAGATAGACGTTTTATACCAAAGACTGTGGAATTACTACTGAAGAATGTTCCAACAAGACTATTTCATACCAAACGAGAACGACTATGGAAATGCTATTGATAAACAAAGTTCTGTTCTGAAGGTTATGGAGACAATATTTCCAACCAAAGACTAGACATTTCATACTAAAGACTATGCAAATAACTTTAGAATGTTCTGGGATAGGTGTAAAAAAAACTACAATACTTTATACCACAGACTAATGAAAGACACTTTACAATGAAGACTAAGAAAAAATTTTTTAAAAATCTTTTCTATACATTACCAAAGGTTGTGGAAAGAATGTTGCAAATGATTTTATACCACAGATACTGTATGCTAAATAATTTTACATGCATTTTTTTATAAAAGATTGCAGAAGAATATTTTATATGTGAGACTGTTTTTATACAGAAATAGGTTGGATAGTCTAGCTAGATTTAGGCCCTATGTCACCAACTAGAAAGAAAAAAAGTCTTACAAAAATATTTTTACCAAAGACTACCGAAAGCAAGTCTTACACCAATGACTATGGAAGCAAAGAAGCTAGAAAACGTTTTATGCTAAACCATCCAGAAAGAAAACTTTAGAAATAGTTTTCTATACCAAAGACTATTGAAAGATATTTTCCACCAAAGTCTTTAGGTACTCTGAATAGGCTGTTAAAAAGTTTTATGCTAAAGACTGAAAGCACTTCCTACACATGAGTACAGTACTGGTGTAGAAAGACTTCCAAGACACATCTAAAACTATTGAAAGACATTTCTATAGTTTTAGAACCATAGAAATGTGGAATACTAGAACATTTATTAAGATTATTGATACCAAGGATTTTGCGAAATACTGTACATCCATTATATGGTATAGCCTAAACATGTAGGCCTATGTTGAAAAAAAAAGAAGGAAATTTGTTTTCCTGGAATGGATTCAGGAACTTTCAATGTACCATTAGTCAATGTGATACACCAAAGGTTCCTTAAGCAAGTTTCCTTACTCAACATATAACAAATTATAAACCATATTTAGTATACATTTTTTGAAAATAATGTATATTGAAAGTCGTTCTCAAAATTCTGAAATTATTTTGTCTCAATGGGACGTAGAAGAATAAATAAATAAACAAAATACTGAAAGTCATTTACCCCTGGTAAAACATGTCAGTACTGTAGTTTTAAATTAAAAATAATGTCTTTCCATAATCTTCTAAAAATATTCTACCTACTTATCGACCTATAAGATTGCTATAACGACTCACTATATAGATCTGCGCAAGCACTTACAGTACCAATCGATAAGCCTTGGAAAGTATGCTTTGTAACCTAATTTTATACATATGTATATAAAATAAGTATATTACTAACATTAGTGCCTATGCCAAACAAAACAACTCTCCTTTGTGCTCTCCACTTTGAAAGTTCAAAAGGTTGGAATGTTATTTTAATGAGAAGTCATTTGTAATGGAAAACACATTTCAACATGCACCGAAAAAGTGTTTGTTTTCACTTTTATTTTTTAAAAAACAACAACAAAACAACCACTTGTATTGGTGGTTAAGTTAACCTGTCGAAACATTGGAGAATTTTTCCCAGGGTTTCTGGGTAAACACACAACTTGTTTAGTTTTGCTATCACCTTGGTCAGGTGCACTTCTCATCTATATAAATAGAAAATCTAGTCAACATAGCAGCTGGTATAGAAAATGACGAAGGAACTCGTGGCAATGATTGCTTCGATAATTCATATAAAAAAAAGCACTTGCAAAGCTAATTTGGAAGTTCCTAAGTTACTAGCTAATGCGCAGTTTGGCGTCGTTCTTCTGTGGTTTTCCGGAACATTTTGTTTCCAAGGGAGTACTTCACGGATGTGATTGATGATTAAAGAGTAGAGAACTGAAGAATCCCTATCAACAAAGTTCCTTTTTCATTCAGTTGCATAGGAAGTATGAAGGTCAAGATTGGATTTGACTTTGAAGATATGCAAAACTGCACGAAATGGGGACGATTCACTAGTTTGTGATTACATGAAGTTTCAATGATCAACTGTTTTCAAATTAGTAATTTAACTTCTTATTGCACTGATCGAAAATACCAAACAAATAAAACGTAACCCTCTCAAAAAACGTTCATCTTCAACAAGAGGAACCAATGGATATATAACAAATTCATCATCACGGTTGACCACGCCCACCGCATTATAAATTTCACACATGTACCAGGTGAGGCAGCCTTGTCCTTAATTTGTATCATAACGTGTCTGGACTTAATAAATACAAAATCAGAAAGAAGTGATGTTTCACTTACCTATTCGATTAATGTCTTTGGGTATCCTGTAGGTGCAGGAAAGCCAACGCTTTGATGTAGTAGTAGTACCGTCTCAATGCACAGCATGGTTATGAACGAAACGTGAACACCAATCGTACAGTATATTTCAAAAGGTGCAATTATCGTACTGTACCATCGATGATTGTTTTTAGTCCTTTTCACCCAACAGACAGATATTTTATATACAATTGGATACGAAGATAAGTCTTTGTTGAAAGTGCAGATGGCATTCACTTTGTTTGCCCGTTATCTTCGTCCTGGAATAACAAAAGCGAACGTAGTAAAAAAATATATATATATATCAAGTTTTGGTTTAAAATATAACAAAATAAAAATAATAATAATTAACAAAATCCTATTCGTAAATATGCATTAACGTGACAGTTCAAGGAAACTGTAGTTATCGATTAGAAAATCTACAAGGATGTCTTGTTGATTTGCAAAAGAGAAAAAAAAAACCATCAGGTTATTGTTTCCCAATATGTCAGTAGAAATTGTATCTACAATATTGGACATTATCGATATTAAATTAAAGGTTAATAATGTAAATTAAAGCTAGATTGACTAAATATAATGTACCAAAAACGAAAACCGCCTTAAAGTGAAACAAGGCCTTTTTTTACCTTTGTATGTGCCTAAACACATTAATTAATTAATTAATTTATTTACTTCTACTATATGCTTATGGTAACCTGAAAGCTGCTGTCGAAATACAACTGGAGTAAGCACCCAAAATCATAAAATGAATTTTAAAAGCGCCATATTAGCGAAACAGTACTACTGCATACAATCTTGTTTATGTTATAAAAATGTATACTATATATATATATATATATAGGTATATAGATATATATATAGATATATATATGTGTGTGTGTGTGTGTGTG
>JAQIWH010004617.1:0-16520 GCA_034695005.1 Cryptops parisi
TTATTTTTTTTTTAAATGTGTGTGTATGTATATATATATATATATATATTAGTAGTAGTACATACCGCAAGCATAAGTAACTATAATGCACGTGTGCATCGGTGGTGACCGGAGAAGCGCTTCCCTGCAATACATAAGTGCCACACACTAAGCTTACATAACTGTTATGGTTTGCTAGTCGTTGCATTTGAGTGCATTTAAAAGTAAGATAAAAATCTAGTATAATGTAACCATGACTGCAACAAAGTTCTATTGTATACCGAAAGTCCAGTGTATATAAAATCAATGGGGTTTCATTCGGTTTCTCGTCACGTGATATGGTGTGTTCTTCAGCTTTCGAATGCAGGAGGTCGTCGGTTTTGGTTGTTGTTGTGTTTGTTTTTTTTTAATTATAAAGTTGTTTTTTTTTTTTTGTTTTTTGTTCCATGTTGGGTTCTTTTGACTTATTTTTAGGAACACTTAAAACGGGGGAAATTTTCCTTCACGTTCGCCCAGTGCAAAAGTTAGGTAAAAAAACTAAATCTCAGTATAGGAATAATAACGGAGTGTCGGTATATGCTGATTAGGGAAATCGATAATACGATTATTAACGTTGTTGGAAGTTTAAGAACCTGAGACTGGAGGACATTATTTTTATTTATTTTATTTTTTTTTGTAGTTTTCGTATATCGTCTAGAATCGTTTACGTTAATGAAGGGTTGTTATTTGAAATGAGTAATAGCTTTCCTTATTTTTGTTGACGACACACCTGTGCACATGCGTGCGATTAAAAAGTTACATACTCTTGCAAATACAAGTTGTTTTTTTCTTCTATTTAATGTATTATATGTATGACGTGTATCTTATAGCAAATGAAAGGTGAACAAGTGCCATTAGAATGTGTAGCGGGGGTTCTAGAATTAGATTAATGAATGCAAAGTGAAATTTACCTTGAACATGTTTCGTAATCCACAAATAAACTTCCGTAATAGTTGTTTTATTATCTGTGTAACATAGGTATATATGTATATATATCACCACTGATTGCAAAATAAAAATGCTTCCCACACGTTTTCATGCACATAAATCAATCTGATTTGGGATGATCACTTTTGGAAAAGTCACGTGACGAGAACCAAAGTTGGGCTTAATAGTAACGATCGGTGAATGGCTGAAGTTGAACTAACCGATGACTTCCGATAAAAAATAACAATTTCAGTATATGTATATATTGCATACATAAAAAAAAAAGATCAATATTTAGAAGATAAATTCACAAAATTCTAAACATAGTTGATGATCACAAAAAAAAGTTTTAAATTCCAACATGGTTTCCCCAATTTTTTTTTAGGTATGAAAACAACTATTGGAGAACAAAAAATACGCACTCTATAGGTGTTTTATCCTATCATAATTATTTGTTTGTTGTGTAGGGTAATCCACAGTTGATTTTCCTCAAACTATGTCAACCAATGGTTAAAGCACTCATCGCATATGATGTACAACAGTAGTAGTTAAGCGTCTGGTGTCATCGACAGAATAAATAAGTTGAGGTTATGCCATCTATAGTATACATAATTAACTAGAGAATGTATATTGAGGAGGGGGTGGTTATAGGTGAATCACATCACACGGGTTTCACCATCCGTTTTGGCACTTTTCAAGTTGCTCCTGTTGCTGTTAACTCACTCTATTCCAACATTGGTGCTTGATCGTCTGCTTCAATGTGGAAACGTCGGCTGCGTTTGGGTCGTTGCAAGCACAGCACCAGCCAACGATATGGACTCAGTCCATTTTGTTGTAGGGAAAAGCTGGGGAGAATGAGGAGCGGAAAGGAAAGGAAAGGCTATCCAATCAGTGTGAAGGAGAAATGGGAATGATGACGTCGTCATCGTCTGTGCGTTGGTGGTGAAGGACGACGTCATCGCTATAGCGACCCCCGTTGTTATAATAATACACGTTGGCTTTCATCGGAGTGGGTGTTGAAAAGTCCGACAGTGGGTTGGATTTTGTTACATATGAGCGGTTTTGTACTTTTATATAAACAATAAACGTATATTTTAAAGGGGGGTGGGGAGTGTCTCACACGTGTTCGACATTTAAGTGTCAGAATATCAAGGTTTGGGGATGAAAATTGAAAGTGGAAAGAGTGTAAAGAAAAATGGTAGAATGTGGTACAAGAGCGAAAGTAGTGAAGATACTCGTTACTTTTTAACTTTGTATTGATATTGAATGTGTTTTTCTGTTTAAGTTGTTTGTTTGTTTTTTATGCAAAATTTGTGAAATTGAACTTGAGGTGGGCAAAAGAAAGCAAATTCAGATAAAGCAAAAGTTTGCTCAAAACAAAGCAAAAGTTTGTTTTGAAGCGATTCATCGAAAATGTGCAGATCTCAGTGCAAAAAGAACTCTTTCAAGTGACTTATCTCAAAACATAGCCAATCCGTGTACAAAAACTGTTTTTTTGTTTTTGTTTTTTTAATTAAATTGTTATATGGAGTATAGCCTTCCTGATAGCGAATTTAAGTTAGATACAAAGTTTCGTGGAAATCGGTCTATCTATTTTTACGTGATGCGCTCATAAACAGACAGACAAAAATAAAATATCTCTGTAGATATTTTAAGATGATAGCATTTTGAAATTTAGATGAATTTACAAAGTGGACATTTTCTTTTGGGTTTTGATAAATATACAAGTTTTTAGTACGTGTGTTTAAACTCGTTAATTTATCCTTAACAGTTCGTCTCCATCATGTCATCCTCAGCAATTCTCCCCCAATAATTCAACAAGTGGATTACCAGAACTCAGTTTCTAGAGCAATGTGTCGTTGAAGCAAGAGAACTGTTTGATCGAGTGCCGGATAAACGAGCTTTAAACTTTTAATCGAACTTGCACTTTACAGAGTATGTTATAAAATGTTTCATTGGTTTTTGTTGGATTTTGCATGTAATACAGGGTGGACACAAACTTATCGGACACATTTCAAATTATCATAAAATAAATATTAAATCATATATTTAGAAAGGGCTTGCTGTGTCAGATAGGAAAACTAAAACATGTTTTTCAGAAATCGAAAGAGACTGTCCCAAAGTTGACGTGTAGTGTGGTCATGCACAAACGTGCCATAAGCCCATTTTCTTTACTGTGAAAACCATCACTGGAGTCAATAATCTCGATATGTTAGATGTTAGAAAGGCTTTCAAGTTGCAGGTTTGCAATCAAACGTTCTTTTTCAGCAAGACGGGGACCCCCTCATTGGAATTTGCAGGTCACAGCTGCGACCGTTAAAGCGGGAATGCTGTTGGGGAAGAGATCGAATATCTCTCAGATATTGTCCGCGTCACCAAAGTCGTTCATAACGAGGTAGTCTATATTAAAATGTTTGTCAATCCCAAGCAGAGTTGTTTAAATTAGCAGTTTAATTAGTTGATCTTTGGGTATGTAATCACTGTAAGGATGGATAGGTCAAAATATCCTGACTATAATAAAAAAAATAATTGACAAATTCAAATATACATTTTCATAACTTATCCATCCTACAAAAATTAAGAAAGACCCTACCCAAGGGTCAACTAATTAAATTGCTAATTAATACAACTCTGATCCCAAGGGTAACCACAAAAAACGTTTTTTTGCAGTTTTCCTATCAGACATAACAAATCGTTTATGATTATCTGATTTAGCATTTATTCTGTAATAATTTGAAATGTGTCAGATAATTTGTGTACACCCTGTATTATATCACAACCGGTTACACAGTATTCACCGTTCTAATGAACGTGAATATTAAAATACTTTGACATTTGACTGAATGAAACAACCGAAGTTTCACTGTTTGTTTTTTCTCATTTTTATTATGTTTTAATGAGTGTTGGTGGTTTATTGCCAAGTATTTTCTGCGTTATTTTTCCAAGAACTACTTAGTGATTAATTGCTTCAAGAATTACAGCTGAGTTTTTTTGTATACATCATCATGCAAGCTTAGTATGTTGTACGATTGCAATTACGTGTCAACAAATCATCTCGGTCGCTTTTAATTATACACGTATTTATCGTTTAATTACAGTTTGCGTTGAGTTTGGAGGGGGGGGGGACGGGCTATCGTCAAAGCGGTACACTCCGAAAACTTTTCATGACCTTTTGAATCGCACCTTTTCATCTTCTTGGGTTTCAAAGATCACGGGTTTAAACTTCTTTGGTGACGATCGGTTGGAACGAAATGTTCACTAATAACTGTTTTGCAAAGCGTCAACACAGTGAAATACACATCCAGTAAAATGCCTCTATGTATTGCTATACAAGAATATTGTTAAAAATTATAAAAATAGGAAAACATAAAAAATAAAACTGACGGCGTAAAATACCACTTTCACACATCCACCGTTTCAACCTCATTAATAAGGCCTTGGTCACGGACACATAAATACAACATTGTGTTTTATCATGATCATAAGGGTAAACAATAGTAAATTTGTTGAAGAATAATGTTGCAAATGCTGCGTAAGAGTTTCTTTACGTGTCGAACATTTATAAACTTAAAGGCGCGTGATAAGGTTATAAACATTATGCTTTTGTAACTCGTTGCTCCGAAGAGACAACAAATAATAGTACAAACAAGTAATAGAAAACAAGTAATAGGGAAAACTTTGTTTCAAACAAATTTTAAAAGTATTTGAAACAAACACGTGGAAAAATATTTTTTTTTGATTTGTGTTAAGTGTTCATTCCAACGGATTCACAACAATGAATGATTGCTCAGATAAACTGTATATAAATAAACTATATAAGTAATATAGATCGTTTATTTGGTTATTTATCACAATGCCTGTTTTAACTTAACAATGCTTGAATTGAAGTATGTGGTTGTGAACGTCAGCAACACTCTACGAGAAAAACTCCACTTTGACGTGACATATTCTCAAAATTGACACGACATTGATCCGTCAAAATTTAAATGTACCGTATCACGGACTGTGTCTACGTTTCAAATTTCAGCTTTCTGGGATATCGAAAAGTTGGTCAAAACACCCCGCAAAAATGTTGAAGCGCGCGCGTACAAATACATACAACGGACAAGCCAAGTTAAATAAAAAGATAGTATTGTTAAGCCAATGTGTGGATTCTATCAAATCCGAAAATTCGCGTTCTCCGGATTTGACACCCTTAGATTTCTTGCATGAGGTTTCATGAAAACAAGGTTTTTTGCGCCAAATGATTAATACTTGGTTCTTCTACTTTAAAGAACGCGGTGCGGGACATTAACAATTTCTGTCCTGCACATTACAGTGCATGTCATTTACTCGTGAAATGTTTCAAAATGTGTTTCGCAACGCTAAGGATAAATTTGAAATTTGTAGGGATTCAGATTATAAAGCACGTGTTGAACTTTCTCAATAAAGATTTCACTTATGGTTTATAAATCTATCTGTTTTTGTATTATACACATGACATTATGTGGTTTTCAACATTTATCCGATTTCATAGAAATAGCTAATCCTGGGATACCTTGTTGCATATACTGTATGTAGTATGCAATGACGGATTTAGAACCCTACTTCTGGAAGGGGTTCATCACACGACACGAATATATCTATAAATGACGTTATTTTCTTGGCAAACTAAGCTCTAAATGAGTGTTTTGAGTGTTTAAACCCAAACGATTCACAATTTATTCTTTTTTACGTCTTTTGTTTTCCATGAAAACATGCAAATAGCATTAAACACGTCATGAACTAAACATGAACTTCTGGAGGGTTTTTTGCCCTTTAAACCCCACCCATAAATCTGCCAGTGATAGTATGTATAATATACCGTACTGTATATAGAATGTGTAGAGTAAGGGTATGCTATGTCACATTAGATAACATACCTGTACTAATGTATTATGCCACTTCGTAGAAGAACAGTTGCAGTATTCATAAACAATGGGTGTCTCTTTGCTTTGAGTTGTGGGTGTGTGAAACCAAAATCCCTAAACAAGGATTTATTTTTGTTGAATCTCTCTCTTACATTTCGTTGGAATTAGATAAAGTGACTAATGTGAAACATGTCAAAACTTACTTCTGTGTTGTCACTTGCGTTCACAAATCAAAGGTTCATTAAGATTAGATATCGTGTTTACAAAACGGATGACCCCCTTGTTGAAATCTAAAATCCCCCACAACACCACCCTATAGGCTTTTTAGCCTTTTTACTCTAAAAAATAGTTAGCGTTTAATCTGCTACCTAAAATGACCGCGTCTCTTTTTTCTTAACAATATTTCATCAACTTGTGAGTGAAAGTACGAAGCTTTAGAATCTTCTAAAGGGTTCATAGTCTAAAGTTTAGATTAGTCAATGCTGAACTTTGAACCAATATTGAACAATCTTGACTTTTCTGTGTTTTCATAGGATGTAGCATGGCGACGGTAAGATAAGAAATATTTTAAATTATGAATCACTACTATCGAATCTTATGTTAATCTTTGTACCAGTTGGATTTGAAATCAAATCGAATCTCGAAGGTTAACCTCCTTCGCAGGTCTCTAGCGATAGCTAAAAAATGTTAGGAAATGGAAAATATTTGAAGGGCTCTGGGCAGTGACTAGTCAGCTCCTTTTTTTAAAAAAATTTACAGTATCGACAATAAAACAAACTGTTTTGAACAGTAAAATATGCAAAATGTTTCAAATAAATCATTTAAATATGTACAGATCACGTTGTTAACATGTTTTTTCCAAAAAAATACTTTACTGGTAATATAATTATTTTCACGGTAAAGAAAAATGTGAAATGGAGCTATCTGTTGTTTGTTCTAAAATCAGTACACAACAAATAATAAAGAGCTGCTGGACAGTTGTGAAGCTAACTTGGCTTATACATCCGACCGTGACTGTCAGCGCCATCTGTGATAATATCTTGGTAGCTGAGCATCAGATTGGCCCGTTTCGTGTACCAAACGACGCAGAATTTCGAAATTATACTCAATAATAATTAATTATTTATTATTATAACTTATTTACAAGAAATAAAGAAATTAACTACAAGTATAGAGAATGGTCATGTCATCTCCGAAACACATCGAGGAGACGAGTTATGAGGATCATTTAAGTTCAGCTGTAATGTAATATCCCCATGTTTCTTATGGTTCATTTCAACGTGTTCCCAAACGTGGGCGTTTTTCATTTATGCACGTGTGGGAATGGTTCGTCCAAGGGTCAACTATGTTACCTTGAAAGATCGAGGACATGAGGTTTGTTATGTTTCCAAACGCAGTTGAACATATGTTGTTTGCTCTGAAATATCTATTATTTTTTTTTTTTGCACAAATATCTGTACTTTTAAGATATCTTTAAGAACAAGTAATTAGTTCGTTGAAAAAATAAAATGTGATAAGCAAGTGTTGTAATAGTCAAGTTTGTTATCTTTGTCACGTTGGTTGGGAAATCATTCGGGTATTTCAACAGACGAACGTGTATTTCCTAGAAAACACGGCTTTCTAAGAAATGTGGAAAAAAACCGGTACTTTCTGGTTATAGCCGGGGCAGTCTGATATTGCTATTGGCTTGTACTTGGTTATGGGTTTATTTTGCAGGTTAGTTTAGGAAAAACAAAGAAACGTATTAAATATATGATATTGTTTTGTTTTCCTAATCTAACCTGCAAAATAAACCCATCACCAAGTAGAAGCAAAATAGAAACACGTCAGACTGTCCCGGCTATATCCGGAAAGTACCAACAAAAAAAACCCAACCTTCCTGACTGACACGCAATTTTTGGGGTGGCAGGCGGAGCGATTTGTGGATAACTGTGACGTCAGCTTGTTACACATCAGTTTTTATTGATCGGGCAAGAAGCTGACGTCACAGGTGTATAAAATATTTGCTACACCAAAAAAATTGCGTGTGTTGAGGCCTTAAGAAGACTTTTCACAATTAGTTAAATTTTAACACCTATTTCATACGTAGAACATTCCAGTATAAAATAGATTGTTAACTTTCGCTATAAACGATGTTGCATAAGTTATAGTATAATTGTATAAGCTTTACATTGGAATACAACACGCGTACAAGTCAGTGTTTGTCGATGCAATTGTTAAAAGAAGGAAATAGGGAAATTTTTTTATTTATTTATGTTTTTGGAAACGTTTCAAACGTGAAACCATTATGTCACTTCGAGCCAAGTCGGTTTTTATAAATTCTGGGTTAAGTAATAGTGAAAATATATATAAAAATAAGAGGTTATGTAATGCAGGATAACGAATAAACACTATAGGAACGTCTGGCGTTTTGTCATGACCGATAGGAATAAATAATGAAGATAGATCTACTCTACTAACATGAGAAATTAATTATTAGCCTGCCTACTAATACCATGTGAATAAAATGTAGATAATTACGTTTAATTTATTTATTAGTTATACCTACGTAAAGTTGGTTTGGTATGATTGCTGAAAATGTTAAGAGCATAACAAGATGGTGAATATGTCGCAAAGCTTTATTTATTTATTTATTTTTACATTGATGATGGATATTCTTGTCATGGCTGCACGTGGAATATATTTCAATATATTTTGAAATGATAATATTGTTTAAAGACGAAAGTAAAAATATATTGTTACCACATGTGCTTAGATTAGATATGAAAACAGGAAAGACAGGAAAGTCGTTGTATGATACGGGTCATTTCAGTTAATCTATGTACCAGTTCAAGGAGTGGATTTTGTTTGCGTTGCGACATTGTTGTACTATAATTTTGTTACTGGTGTTATTAGTATAGTTTTGTTGTTGATATACTATAGTTTTGTTCAGTATGTTAGTCAGAACCCGAATTTCAGTTAAAACCCAGTTTTTGCTAGTCAAAACTGACTGCATAGATTTTAGAACCAGCAATTTGAACTTTTTTGCGGCATTAGCTATAATCACGAAGGTTAACTAAGTGTTGACTAATAATCAAGTGTTGACTAATAATCAAGTGTTGACTAATGAGATCGGATTTTTACGGTAACATATTATACTGTATACTGATGTAGCTTATTATGAATATACAGTAGAGATGCCGAAAGTAGGTGAAGAATACATCTAAACCTGATAGTTAGTTATGTTTTTATGCACATTCATTATCTAGGTATGGTTTTATGTTATACTAGCTTAAACCCGTTGAAAAATCAACGAATGCTATTTTAAATTTAAATGTAAACCACCTGACACAACAATACAGAGATAGCGCGAGAATTTTCAAAAATAACGTTCATTAATTGAATTCCATTGTTGTCTTTATTGTTTAAACACTTTTAAATTCATCAACCAATCAGCAATCGAAAGCAAAGTCACTCTTGGGTTTTATTTACTAAAGATATGTATATACACGCGAATTATCTTTACATACGCAAATTATGTTTATGTACGTGTTTATATGCTTTTATAACAAGCGCAAATCAATGGTGTACAAATGGTACGGTTGCAAAAAAAAAACCGATGTTGTCGAGTGGATGGAGGAAAACATAAAGCTATCGTACATCCTGCGACAGACGTTTATGATTGTAAAAATTATAAAGGAAATTAATGTATATGTATATAGTCTGTGTAAACAAACCTATAAACAAAAATAAAAAACTTTTTTATTTTTTTATTCTATAGACTTACGTTAGAGGTTAGTTCAATATGGCGGGTAGATCTATCTTGTTATCTTGTTGGGTGTTTTATTTTTGATAGTGTGTTTCTTGTGAAGGTTCGAGTTATCGATAAAGTGAGGACTTGTGTGTATGAGTTAAATGTAACAGGATTAAGATTTAATTTTTAGTGCGTAGTGGACTATAGTTTCTGTATGGGAGGGGGGGGGGAGTGAGAATGAAAATGTATGGAAACGTACACAGTTTAAAAACAAATGACGTAACTAACGTTGCGTGACTGCTTGGGAACAAAATGTTTAGTTAGGTTACACAAGTTTAATCTGCCGTATATATTATTTATACAGTATATATCATTTATTTATACAGTATATATTATACAGTATATATATTATACTAGCTTAAACCCGTTTAAAATTTAAATTTAAACCACCTGACACAACAATACAGCGATAGCGCAAGAGTTTCATGTTAATTCAAAAATAACATTCATTAATTGGTCCATTGTTGCCTTTATTGTTTAAATTTTTAAATTTATCAACCAATCAGCAATCGAAAACAAAGTCACTCTTGGGTTTTATTTACTAAGATTAGATTATATATAAGAAAAGGATACTCTACCCTGATAAACATCTTATTAAACCACTGTGTGTACTGTATTTGAATGAACACAAAAAGTTGTACTTCACCTTGTGCTGACCAAGTAGCGTCGAACTCTGACGTTTCGCCCCACAAGAAAAGGCTTTTGCAAGGAAATCTAAGAAACGAAACAAAAAAGAAAAAGAAAAAAAAACATAAAAATTTTTTTTTTCTTTTTCTTTCTCGTTTCTTTTCTTTCACCTTCCTGAAGAAGCCTCTTCTACACGTCTTTCGTATGTAACGTTTGTGTGCATTTATTCGTTATGTCATACTTCTTCAACTATACAGTGGAATTCGGTCATTATAATCACGGATAATGTTATCAATCGACTATTGTTATCATTCTGTTCCAAGACACAGTTTAATGTTTCATATCCATTGTTCAATGTTATCAGCCGGATATTGTTATCAAAAGCACCGGTATCGAAGTGATCACGATAACCGGATTCCACTGTATTCGATTTTATATGCACAGTATTTATTTTGAAATATATTTCAATTCACACAGATATTTGAATAACTTCTGAGGTGAATTAATTATAAAACCTATGGTTAAGCTGATTTGTTGTTTCAAACTTAGAATCGATCATTTTTTTGTGTACACGTGTACAGACAGGATGACAAATTTCTTATTATGCTATTGTTAATCATTATTTATTGATTCCTATTCATTCCAAATGAGACGGACTTATTGAATAGATGTGAGTAATTCAATCACATTCGTGCACCTGTTACAGGAGGAAAAGTTTGTTTATATATAACTCTATATTATCATAACTCTATATGTTGTTTAGGCTATACAAGTACTGTACTTACATTTTAGAGCTTTGTTATTAACATTTGTTATTCTATTTTATTTGAAACTTGGCGAAATTTCAGAGAATATTATACAAAAAAAAAAAAAAAACCGAATTAAACATTTTATAGTCGAAATGCATATAATTTAAAAAGTTTATTTTTTAGTTAAATTTGTATAGTTGTTATTTACATATATAATAAAATGTTATGTATAACGAGGAGTGTCAGATTTGAACCAGATTTTGCTGCGGAGCTATAAATTAGTTTGCTCGTGTTAAAGAAAATCCAGTTCGAATTTGAACACCCCTTGTTGTACATAAATTTCATAAAAATACACAATATTTAAAAATAAAATAGTGTGCATTTAGAAAAAAAATATACTTATACAAATTCACTGATTTTATATATAAATTACTAGTAAAAATTCAGTCAATCGACGGGCACCTGGCGTTATCTGGTGACAACATTGAAAAACCGTTTTAGATTTTGAGAACTTGAATTTGAATTGAAGCCGTAGATAGGCAGACTTATATTAGCAAATTATTATAATAGATATGTGTTTTTTATTAAATACAAGTTGTACAAGTTTAGTTGTTCGAGGTTGTTTTATTGTTTTGATTTTTTTGTACTGTATTGTCGTGGTTAGTTTGCTAAGTTTGTGTATTGATAATAAACAGAGTGATTTGTTTCCAAAATCCAGTAATCCGACAATTGCGACTTCCGACTTCCTCTGGTCTTGATACTGTACGTCGGATTAGAACGACTTTACTTTATAAGTAACGTCAACAGTTGAATGTTTGCGTATTTATAATAGTACGTTAGGCCTACATTTTACAACCAAAATTAAAATTTGGTCACGAGAAGGTTCATTAATCAATGTTTTGTATTTTATTCGAAATATTATCAAACAATAACTTTTAGGTTAGCTGAGTTTGAATGAGTTTAGTGATGATTAGATTCGCATGTTATCGAATATTTTATTTTATTTGCGCCATAACAGATGCATATCATCACATCGCTTCGTGGCGTTAGAAAACAGTGCTCACAACGCGTTATGGCATGTTCACTTTACTGCAACACGTTGTGAGCTTTTTATTTTACTACACAGGCCACAACGCGAGTTGTTCGATTTTTCAAAAATGAAAATCGTTGTTTGTTAGATTTGTTTGTTAGAATCGTTTGTTTGAAAATGTTGCTTCGCAACATTCGTTCGTTGTGTAATTTCACGCTGCTTGGCAACAATCAAAGTTTTAAAGTTCGTTTTACGTTTCCGGAACAACAGTTTTTATTCAGTTCAAATCGCATTTTTAATGTAGAGAATAAAAGATAATTATGACGTAGAAACAATGTCTATAAGGTGACTAAAATCGAAACGTTTTTAATGTTATAACAATGATTCATCGTCATCCAGAAATAATCTTTTTTTTATAACTAATTTTCTATAATCTATTCCATAGTTTTAGAGCCTATTTTTGGTATTTTTGGATCAGCTGGTAGCCCCGCTTGTGGCGCTACGAGCTTGTACTTGGGTTGGCAGTAGTTTACATTAGTTATAAACTTATTAAACGTATGAGTAATGAATTTAATGATTGAGTAATGTATGTTTTTGTTTGTTCAACTAACGTCCCCTGTCGTCCAAATCTCCAACAACCTAACTACAAACAAGTAGCGCTACAAGCGGATTTCCCGGCTACGTTTCTTGATTTTTATGCAAATTACTTTTGTTGAACGCATTAAATCAGCGAGATAAGAATAAGAGGGAAAATGGCGGGAGTGGGTTCGGACGTTGAAAATAATTCCGCGTGAAGTGAATTAAACAATTAATGTTTAAAAAAGTCGAAATTTTACGCGACTCTAGCCATAGGCTAATTATGGTAAATTATAAACTTGAAATATTATACAGTACTATAAATTGCTAAAAAAAAATTTATGCAAAGGTGTACTTTTGAACGTAAATCATTTTTAAAGTTGTCGTTTTTCGTTAACGGAGGGCGCCACTCGTTTTAGTTAAAAGTTTCGATTTCTATTTGTTGTAGTGTACGGTACTGTACTCTTATATTTTGATCTTATTATGAAGATGGCAGTGTATTTATTTTGATTTTTAATTTTATTTATTATTTTTGGTTTAATTGATATTTTAATACTTATAATTAAAGCGGTTTCATAATTAATATTTTCATATTATGAAATAATATGAAAATATATTTTTTGATATAAAATCGATACTGCTTTTTAAATTGATGTCTAAGTTTGTAGTTTAATTTTTTCAATTAAATATTATTACAGGTTTAAAATTTGATTATGTTTAAATTTTTTTAGTAAAAAAAAAATAGTAATCATGTTTTGAAAAACGTATTTTATACAGGGTGACCCTGTATAAGTATACGTCTAAGTACTAGCCTAACAGTAATTAAATTTTAATTAAAATATTATTATTATTATTATTATTATTATTATTATTATTATTATTATTATTATTATTATTAAATTTTTATATAATACAAAATTACGTTTTACATGTTGTCGGACGGCTGTCAAGCCCGTGGTAGCGTCGGGAATGGGTCGTGACAACAGTAAGATGAGGTCACCCGTAGACCGTGAGAAAGTCGACCTCGACTTATAATTATACTATTAAAGTTTATATAATTAATGTAAGGTTATATAAGGTTATATTTTTCAACCATATATTGTGTGTTCAAATCTTCACTTTCAATCAATTAATAGTTAAGTTGAGTTATGATGTAATATATAGAATATAAATAGATACAATATGACTTTTACAAAAAAATAATTATTTTTGTATATATTGAAGTCTTTCACAACGGTTATTTTATTATAAAAAATATGACTATAATTTTTTTTTTTTCGTTTAACGATAACATCGTTATAGAAGTCCATCTTCATCATCCAGCAGGGAGATAATTCATTGACGTTACAAATGTTGTACATATTGACATGCGTTAAATATATTTATTTATTTATTTATATATATATAAATATCTATATATATTTTTTTATTTGGTAAAGTCTAGTGCTATATAGTCCAATGGTGAGTTGACACGCGAGTGGTAAAGTGACGAATCATAAAATTGTAACGTTCTTTTCTTGTAGAAAAACCTTACACAAATGGCCTAACGCCACGTCGTCGGTGTAAACAACGTTTTTATCGATCATTTTCTTGTAAACATTTGAGTGCGTGTTTTGAGTTTGGGCCCATTAACTCGGTTAATGATGCAAATTAAAATCTATAATTCTTTATATATATAGAAATAAATTTTCATATGATTTTAATTTTGTTTTTTTTCCGTACAGTCACGTGATTTTCTCACTCTCGCTATTTCGAAAATCTTTTTAAAATTACGTGTATTAGAAAATTATATACATATAATGTATATAATACATATTGTATTATATACAAATTATGTTACATATGATATAATATATATATATATATATATATACACACACACACACGAAATAAATCGATATATAGTAGCGATTTTTTGTGTAGTCGGATGTTCAACCTTGTCTTTGACAACTTTACAAGAGTGAGAATGAATATTTCATAAGGATAGCTTTTTTATATTCTTGTGAATAGGATACAAAATAAAAAACAACCTATTGTCGTGTGTCGGTAATATATGAAATGAATTAATATATAAAAAAAGCCGTATTGTTCGCGGTGTGAGGTCGTTTGTAAAGTTTTGAGATGGTGTATTTTGTTACCATGATGGCAAACAAATCAACCAAAGTATAGGCTCACTTCTGTTCAGATTACAAACCATAATATACACTGTACGGTATATGTTACACCAGTGTGTAGAATGCCTCGCTTCTTTTGGCAAGTTTACGAAATAATATCTTGTATAGAACTGTTTAGCTTAGGTCAGTAGTTGACAACATTCTCTCTTTAAGAAAAACACATAAGCCTAAATTTAAATCTAACCTAAATTAACTGTTTCAATGCTAATTTCATACATTTGCCTTAAACCAAGTTTTGCATCGAGTACAATACCTGAATTATGTGATACATTGCCCTGCCCGTGACATATACTGTATACACCGGTACTGTATTGTTATCAGTCAGTTGTATGTTCGAGAATTATCTTTACAAGTTGTAAAGATAAACGTTATCTTTGCAAAAGTTGTTTTTTTTTTTTGCAACATCTAATAGAAGTTGTAAAGATATTTTTCGGACACCCCGTGTGCGTATGTATATGTCACCGTCAATTTCAAAAATCAATGAATTATGGACAAGCCTGGTTTAGACAATGCGTGAAATTTACATTGGAATAGTCACAAACACAAAATTAGGCTTGGTTCAACACGTGCCTTTTGTTTTATTTCATACATTATTTCACGAACTCTGTTCAACTGTATTGTTTCATGCTTATGAATTCAATGACAGTAAATATTTTGTGGTCATACATAATTCCATTTTGTTATTTCCATTAATTGTCATGGCATATTTCTTTATCTCATTTTCTGCCTATTTATTTTATTCATTTCACTTATTTCACTTGTTTTTGTTTTAACATAATTCTGGAGCTTGACATAACCACCCAACTCCATCTAGTGACAGAATGCTACAACACAAAGCGTTCATGACACACATACATACGTTCACAGATCTGGGTCATTCTTAGTATTAGTATCAAAACTTGTTATACTACATATTATTATATTGTACTGTATTATTATTATTATTATGTAATTTTGATGTCCTTTCTTATTTGTAGCTACTACAAGCTATTTTCCATAGTGTGTATTTGATTATGAGAATTTAATTTTGCTGAAAAGAGTGTCTGCGTTAGATGGAGACAAAAAAACGATTTCACGTCTAAATCTCTTATCAACATGTTTTATTTAAATGGTTTCTTTTTATTGGTAGTGACGCAGAATTTGATTACGCTATAAAAAAATAAATAAATCGTAAAACGCTCACTTCGGAGGAATGGCCCAGGAAATTGAATTGGAAATAGAATACACACACATGTAGACGCGTTTATTTATATATCTATATATATTTCATATAATATGTTTATGAGAAAATAGCCATTGTTTCAGAAACGGATTCGAATTGTTGTTTTTTTTAATGGGAAATCCTGTAGGGAAAAAAAGGTGGTGTTTATTTTTAATTTGTTTTTAGTATTAAAAACGAAGTTCCTTTGAAGTATTTTGTAAAGTGAGATTTTTATAAAGTGGAGATTTTTTTTTATTTATTTGTTTGTTTGATTTAATTGATTCTTATAGCCAACGATGTTTTGAGAAACCATTAAACTTTTAAGTAGTCGGTTTAGGGTATCCAACTCGAATTTAATCCATAAAGTGCTTTTTTGATGTTGTTGTTATTTTTAGTTTTAATACAGCAAAAAAGCGTTGATTTTTAGATTGAAAAATTATTTATTTATTTATTTATTTATTTATTTGTGTATATACATCCCAAAAGAGACAAAACAACAATACAAAATCAAGGTAAATCAGTACATAGACAGTTAA
>JAQIWH010004618.1:0-16515 GCA_034695005.1 Cryptops parisi
AAATTAGCGATTTAATGGTTGTATTGTTCAAATGAGACCATTTTGATATAAAAACAATCGAAATATTTTTAAAAAGTATCATGGTTGAATTATGGCCTTTAATGGGTTAAGAAAGTTGATGAACAGCAGCGAACTTATATGAATTTATAATTGAAGGACTTCGGGCAATATAATGGTAAGCCACGTTCTTTCCAAAAATGACATTTTTTACATCAACCTGTTCCTCTGTATTGTTTCTAGCTTGTCACTTTACAACTTCTGGATTTTCCAGAAAATGGCAGTGTAATATGGAATCATCTTGTTGCTCAGTATGGCATTCTATGAAGTTTCCCACCAGAAATAAATGGTTCTCCTGAACAATTTCAAATATGTGGCTTACCATTATATTGTCCAATACCCTTCAATTATATAATTTCGCAAATATTTGGCTAGTAGATCTAAAAGGTACAGGATTGAAAATTATGCTGGTTGAGTGAAACATTGTTTCTGTCATGATTTATTGTTTCTGTCAGGACAGCTAAAAGAAACGATGGATATGGGTTCTATTTAAACTGAAGCTAATAAGTTGAAACCATAGAAATTAAACGAGGGATCTGAGAAATGATGAATTTGGAAATGATATTCAGAAGTTTCACTGTATTTGTAATTTTAGGGTGATAGAGCATTATCGTAGATTAAAATTTTTTGTTTGATCTAATACTGATTTTATTTAATTTTTCAAGGAAACTCTAACGTTCATCGATTGAGTGAACGAGATATTCCCGGCAGAGTATTTCGAGATCAGACAGGTGAAATTGATCCCCGGTTTTTACCGAGAATTCATGGAAGCAAGAGTGTTCCGTCATTATTGAATGGTGAGCAGCATGAAACAAATCGAGATTTTTTGTTTTAGTAACGATTGTAATAAATGTAGCCTAATGTCTTTTCTTTGTTGTAGGGCCCAATCCACAAGAACCAATGAGAATGCCTTCAACTGGAAACTTGAAACCACCACAGGAAGTGTTCAATCCTGGATACAGTCGGGCCTCGTCCACAGCATCATCGATGAAAGGTTCCGAACAGCATTTGTCAGGAAAAGATTTTCAAGGACCTTATCCTGAGTAAGTTGCATTTTATTTTTTCCAAATAAAAGGGTATGCAATATTCATGAAAAGTTAGAAATAACATATTTTAATGATTAATGAACTTTCCCAAATGTTAGAACTAAGGGGTGGAACCCATCTTCGTTAAGGCATCTTGAGCATGGGTGTTTGTACAAGAGCCTAGGGCACCTAACCAGTATTTGCTTCTTACATTTGGTTTCTTCGGTGTGTTTACAGAGCTCCAGCTCCACAACATCAAGTAGTTGTACCCGGAGCTCAGTCAAGTCCTCCACAAGAGGAGCGCTTTTATCAGAACATCAGCATCTACCAACAAGAACCTCACAACAACTCGAAGTCAACACCAAACTTTGCAGATTATCCACAATCCTCTGCGTCTCTTCCCAAATCTCCGTCGTATGAAGAATACAGATCACATATGCATTCTCCAATTCCCAAAGCGCAGCCGCAGCAACCCATAAAGGTTCCCAACAATTATCCGCAGCCCCCATTCGTTCCAAACAAATCGCCGCATCATGGTCACATTGATGATCGGTAAATCGTTCATGGTTTTGTTAACCAAAGTTTTATTTGACAGGATGAGCATTGGAAAATTAACACATGTTTTTTTATATACAGTTTTAATAGAAGTCACCGGGGTTCCCAGTCTTCGTTGCACAGGAACGAACCGCCGCCACCTGTCGGATCGCGAGAAAGACCACTTTCAGCGCTCGTTTCGCAAAGAGAAAGGGACCAATTTTTGGATTCGGCACCACCTCACATGGGTGCTTATCCACAGAAAAACGATTCGTACCAAAAGTACAATGGGCCACCACCCCATCAAATCCAGCCCCATCCAGCAATGCGGCATAATCAACCAAGACCTTACGATGTTGAAAACAAGGAAAATGCACCTCACGAGCATCCGCCTGAAGGTAAGACCCTAATAAAATCTCAATACGAATTTTTGAATTTAATTCCAACACCTTGTAGCATGATGTATATTACAGGAAAAGTTATTAACATACACTAATATTGTTTTGGATGTGTTTTTCTTTTATAGTTATGCATTCACCGTTGCACCAGAGAGTTCCTGACAACCGTTATGTTCAGTTCAAAGAAAATGCTCCGATCAATCACGAAATGCAACGGTCCGAAAAAGACTTTCTTCGCCAAGAAGCCAAAATGGAAGAGATGAGGGAAGAAGTTCGACGACGCGAAGAAAGGAGCCGGATGGAGCGGGACTATCCCGGCAGAGGCTCAAGCACCACTCTTCCTCATGGAACTTACCCTCAACGCGGGTACCAAAGTCAAGGGAAAATTCCTTCATCACATCAGCAGCTTCCTCCAAACCATAACGCCTCTGAACCCAATCTGATTCATGCATACAAAAGCCAGCATCCGCAACATTTTGTTCAGAAGCATCCACCACCACCACCAGCTCCAAAACCAAAAACTCATTACGTTCAAGGACCAGAGAAACCACAACGGCAGCAACCGCAGCATATGCACGAAATGCCTATGAACGGTTACATGGCGCAACAGGATATACCCCCTGAAAGGCCCCCACTCCCCGATGAAGCACATCTGTATCGCGATTCACCACCACCGCCTCCACCTCCTCCATCCACGACACACCCTCTGGTGGGATACCAAAAAGATGGCTTTAAAAATGGCTACATGCAAGGCCATCGGCAAGGCCCTATTCAGCCGCAGTCACCTATTGCTGCAGAAAAGCAGGCATTTCGACATCCGTATTATCATCAGAACCACGATCCTAGACTGCAGGAACATGCAAAGAACTATGGAGGAGTTCCCAATGATCCAACCGCTGCTATTAGTCCATCACCGTGGGAAAGAGAAGAAAGAGAAAAGGTTTGTAGTCGATGAGTCACTATTTGCTTTATGGAGTTTTGAGATCAGTGTCTCTTAGAACGGATTCGCTTCATAAGTACAGTAGACTTTTGCTAATTCGGCTATTCTTGCACATAGGGGTACAGGATTACTGGGGGGCATAAAAATGTTAGTTTAATTCTTTACTAAACTCAGTGTTTCAAGTTTACTGTATACAGTGTTTAAAAAAACCCCACGTGAATAAGAAATAAATATACGATAGGTAAATATTACAATCAATACGTATTATCTATGGTATACAGTCCCATTTGCTGATATCAGTGCTGTAGCCCTGCTTTTTTTTTACATCATGGCAGGAGGTCGGATTATTGAGGGCTGGATCAGCACGAGTCTATTGTAATTGCAAAACATGCCTTATGCATACTTGTTTGTCAAACTTAGTACTCCAGATAATAAACTTCAGATAACTCCAGTTGTCTGAACTCTGATTGGCATTTAACTGAATCAACACACACGATCTTTATTCCCAGTGTTGCCAAAGTCCGAAGTTTTTCACTAAATGTGCCTTTAAATTTAATTAAGAAGCCGACAAACACAACTCTCATATCGATCAGTTTATTTGAGAGTTTAGGTTTTCTCTGGCACTGAGGAAAGAGGTTGGTAAAATATATTTATGAAGGGGTGTTGCGTTGTTATGGTTTTTGGTATTTTAATTTGGAAGAAGATGGTGGAGAGGAGAAAATTTGGGAAATTATAAAAAGCCACTGGGTTACAATTGGATCGTCTTAAACCATACCGAACTAACTCAAAAAAATCTTCAATTTGAAAAAACAATTTCACCTTATGGCTTATCCATAGGATTGCATACTATTACGATTGGTTCATAATGCTATGTAAATCTCTCTAATTAGTCCAGCAATATAATTCTTATTCTATGCTTAGATCATGACTTAATGTCATCATATCTCGCATTAACTCAAAAACTGCAAAAAGTGAGTTAGTTCACTATGGTTTAACACGATCCAATTTAGAAGAAATTTGCAATTTTTTTGTGGAAATAACCATGGGTTATTGGGTTTTATTTGCATTATTTATAAGGTTTTTGTACTTCACTATAGGATCTTGTTAAATTTTAACATTAAGAAAAAAAATACTTTGGATCCCAGATTTGGTAGGTTTACCATCTAAAGTTAATGGTCTCTGCCTATGGTAAGGAAACTAGAGAGAATGAAAGATGAAGAAACTCAAATAACAAAGGAATAATAAAAAATTAATGAGAATGTTTAACATTTTAAGAGGAATTGTGAACTGGGTAATATTTCTTATTCATTCGATATTTATGAATGAAGGCCTAGGAAGAATGGAAACATTGAACCTCCAAAAAATCTATTCATTTTACAAGTATCTCTTTTTTTTAAGGTTCTGAAATTAGCTTAATTTGATAATTGTTTCTAGCCGTCACAACATAGCTTAATGAAGTTCCTTGCGACCAAGGGAGAAAGAATGTCTGTTCAAAAAAAACATCCTATCGTGTTTGAATACAGTTTTGTTTTATTGCTGAAAAATTTGTTTCTGTTCAGGAACAAGGCAAGCGTTTAGCCGAAGCTCATCGTTTGAGGGATCACGAGATCGAACAGCTGGAATCGTGCCCTCATCGTACTTCTAAACAGGAGGAACGCTTGCGTACGTTACGTCTAGAACAGGAGTTTCAGCGTCGAGCAGAGGAATTGAGAAATGAGGACGATGACGAAAACGAAGACGATGATGTAAATTACTGTCAATACTACTGAACAAAAGTTTTCCTTTTGTAGCTGCAAGAAATATTTTTCCTTTGCCTTACCTAACACGAGTGAGCACTTTTCTCCTAACATCTCAACTTGGCCTGGTTTTGCATGTTGAAACGTACAAATTAACACTAAACTCACCCGCTCTTATTCTCTTTCAGAAATCGCACTTTACAGATGGCACTTCCACTAACCCATGTAATTTATTACAAATAATATTAATGTTTTGTGTTGTTATGTAATGTTTGGTTGTTTTTTGTTTGTTTTTTTAAAAATATATACGGAATATTGCTCATGATTTTATATGATTAGTGTAGGTAGATTATTTATTTATAATCAGGTTTGTCGCAGAGATGATATATAACAGTACATAATACATTGAAGTTGAAACTTTTCTCAAGAATTTGCTAATGTTTCTGGAATTTTAGTATTTTTTGGAGAAAACGATTCGTTTTTTTTAAATAAAGAACGTTTTGTGTCTTTTATCACTTCGAAAAAGGACCAAGGATAAGTTGTTCAAATAGTATGCTGTCCTTTGACGGGTGGCGACCCTAGTTGAGCATCGCACAATTGCACAATTTTTCTTACATATAATGAGCATCTGGGAGGATTTCGCAAAGTAGCAAAATTGTATATGCAGAACTACATAAGTTGCATACTTCGTTAATTATGTATTCATGGACCGAAAAGTGAAACACAGTCATGATGAAATCCGTTTGTTGTAGCATAATCTGCATCATGCCGAAATAGAGTATCGAATACACGTGTAACAAGACTAACCTGTGCAAATGTATCTTTACATTGAGTGGGCATTGAATGATTTATGAGTATGGTATTTATATTCATGGTAGCCTATAACCTAACCTAGCTTACAAATTGCTTCACTTAATTTTATCTTTTTAAATTTTTTTCTGATTATGTTTTTGTCAAGTATTATATTTTTGAGTGTGCTATAGTTTGTTATTTTCATAAAGAAAGTTTTCAATATCAATCGTAGAACTTATTTGAAAATTCTGTTTTGGTTATGCAGGATATAATTGAACGGCAGAACATGTTGCGTAAACAAGATGAAATGCATCGCCATCGGCGACAAGAGCACATTCAGAACGAACACATGAAACAGTCTTATCGACCACCTATGTATGTATGAATATTAAATATGCAATGTAAAAATCGTTAAAAGCTGGCATATAATAATAATAATAATAATAATAATAATAATAATAATAATAATATGTCACGTTTTCAGGAACGAAATGGAGAGGTCAGAGAAACATCATCGTGAACTGCCCAGCTCTACTGTAAATACCGACGAGTGGTTGAAGCGGCAGCAGGAAATTAAAAACCAACGAAGAGAACAGGTTAGAACATTACGTTGGTTATGTGGATTACGATTGACGATTTTCAAACGTGAACTGGGTTTCAAAATTTTGAACTTTTTATTTCATGTAGCGAGAAGAGGAAGAACGTCAAAGAAACATGAAAATCGAAGAAGAAAGAATACGGCAGCACAAACTGGAGGAAGTTCAACGAAAACGCGAACAGGAGAGAGCAGCTATGAGAGAATTGCAGGCAGCACGCCAGGCTGAGGAAAGATTGCTTCGGGAAGCTCAAAGACGACAGGTATATTACTCTTTGCATTTTATTTTATGCACAAAATGTTTGTAGGACTAAGTGTTGTTAAAATTGCTGCAATAGAAAGAAAAAAGCAAACATTTAGTTTTTCATCAAAACCCTGAAAAGTAAATTGGGGGTTTGCAAGATACTTTATTGGTACGTGACATTATGCTTAATTGCGACACTAGAGGCAGCTGCAGTTTACATTTGTAGGCTACTTGTTATACTTGTACAACTTTGTAGTGCTGTCCGCCATGCTCCAGTGCTGTCGTTCTGTAAGTGACCTAGCTCCCTCAAGCGTCAATTTTCAGCCTCAACAACTTCTCCAATAAAAAATTAAATTCATCTAGAATAAATAATTATTGGTTGATTTTCACAAACAAAAGCACTTTTGAGGTTAATGTCGACATGCTGGATCGAAATCTGTTATCAAAATTCATAAAACGGATGGTTTAATTAGTTGATGTAATTATCGTTTTAAGTAGGACACACAAGTGACAGGTCACAATCAGGAAAAGATGTCCATATTGTTGTTGTGAGTCTTTATCGTTTCTTCTCCACGTTTTAAGGTCAAACTCAGAAGAAGACGACATTGTTATAAGTTGTGACTCATTTTGTGAGGGGTGGCATAGCCCCTGCAAACATGCTACTGCAAACACTTTTCTAGGGTTTTAAGCATACACTGGCAAGTGAAAAATAAGCTGTGCTTTGTATTATGGCAGTGATTTTGTCCCCCTGTTGTATTTTAGCGGGGGAATGCCTGTACCAGAAGCAACACATTTGAATATTTTAGTATTGCAAAGCAGCTTTAAAATCAGCTGGAGATCAAATTGTCTTGTTGATTGGTAAATTTGTATCGAGTGATTGTTTTTGTGTGAAATTTTAATTTTTTACTCTAAGGAGGAAGATATGAAAATGCAGAAAATGATGCCATATCCAAGCCAACCTATGCAACATGCACCGCCGCCCCAGCAGCTGCAGCAGCAGCAGCAGTATCAGAATAACGATACACAACAACAGATGGCGGGCCATGCTGTTCATAACAATTATCCCCCACAACCGGGTCAAATTTACTACACCAATTCCACACCTCACTCTCCTGGTTTCGGAGCAACTCAACGACTGGACAACCTTGTACACGTACTTCCCCCTGGTGGCCTGCCCGGGCCACCGAGGTTGCATCCCGAAATGAATCAAAATTCCGATGATGCTTACATGCATCAAGGCAACTACAAATATGCAGCTCACCCCCAAGAAGGCTATTCGCAACAGCCGCACCCCAAATCCATGGCGTCGAATTCCAATACGCAGGACGTGATCGCACCGAAACGAGTCTCATTCCACGACGCCAAGTTAGAGACGGCCGTTCCATACGAGAGCGAGAGTAAGCAGCACTACAAAAATAACAATGCGTACAATAATCCTCCGAATGCCAAGAATTCTTCTTCGGTACCAACGTCACCGGTCCAGAAGGAAGTTTCGTTCTACACGTCGCCGCCGACTTCTCCACAAGCAACCACGTTTTCAACGGGCATTTCTCCGGGTGTCATTGGCACCCAAGAAGTGTATCGTGATCCTCGTAATAAAATCCAAGCGCAGCGTCAGTTACAAACTGCCAAGAATCCTGGCCCAGAAAAACTGAGCTTCAAGGAAAAGATGAAGATGTTTGCACTGGAAACGGGAGAACCCGAATCGCCTAGAGACAAGGTGAAAACCTCACGAGCGCAGCGCGATATCGAAACCAATCTGAACGGCAGTTAAAAAAAAACGAAACACAAATTGTTTTGCTTTTCTTAATCGCATTATGTTGTGCTGAAAATAACGAAAGCGAGCTTTCGGTTCTTAATCGTGTATAGAATTAAGCAGCGTTTTTATATTTCATACCAGCTACTTAAGGAAGTTAACGGATTTTAAGAGAGTTATTATATACACAATGTTCATATTTTGTGGCATGTATATACCGTGCACTTTATCGATATATATTTTTTAAAGGAAATCTTTTTTTAAAAAAAAAATGCTGTCGTCCAATTTTTATAAACTCGTATAGTGTTAAAAGTACTAAAAAAAAAAGTGATACAAAGTTTTTTTATTTCTACCTTACATTCCACATCATGCTAATACAAGTTTTGCATACCTCATGCAAATACGTTGTCAGAGACTCCCTAAATAGAAATCTGTGATTTCTCAAAAAACAAACTTTTTTGAAAAAACTTTTTGAGTCGCCGACAATCATTGAAACGCTGTCCTACTTGCGTGTTTTAGTTTTTCGTTTGAACGTTTCGCAACTTATTTAACAAGAAAGCAGCATTCGTGGCTCGTTTGCAAAAAAAAACCATGTAGGCCTAATGTACGCGTCCAGACAAAAAAAAAGAGAAATTTTAATATTGTAATCACATTTGTAAATTTATCGTTAAATACTAATTGCATTTTATTTAGTTCATCGTTGACCATATTTCAGTTTCGGATTAGATATTTCTTCTACTACTACTACTACTATTGTGGTTCTTATTTTTGGTTCACATAGCGCACAAAACAACAACAAAAACGTTTTTTAGCCTACATAAATACTCAATAATTTATTATACATTATTCTGTAGACCATTGTCTAAATAAAAATTATAAATTGTTCTGTATAGTACAAGCTTTCTTTTGTATGGATTTTTTCTTATGCAGGTTACCTGCAAAATTGTGATTCATAATCATATGAATGATCTGTGATCATGAATTGGATGGATTTTATCAGAACAATACTGCACTTAGGTGAATGAAGTACGTTGAATTATACAGCAGTGTATACTTGATATACAGGGCGAGTCATCCACTCTCTATAACTTTTTAGCTGTTTGTTTTATCTGATTGAACTAGCATTAGGTATATCAACCATGGGCAATTCAATGCAGTCACTGAAGTGACCTTCAATTTCATTTTCAAGGTTATCCGATTTTTAACTTTTTTTAATATGCATCCCAAACCCCATATGTAATTTAGAAAGATGAAGGTGTTCACGAAATAGTGTCAACACACGAAAAAGATCGAAAATCGACACGTTGAAATAGAAGTTATGAACGATTCAAGAACAGCACATCAGCGAAGCCAACCAAGGGAAGCTACAACAATCTTGGCCATTCTTGCAGCTGCCCCTGGTTGGCGTTATGTGCTGTTCTTGAATCGTTTATAACTTCCGTTTCAACATGTCGATTTTTGATCTTTTTTGTGCGTTGGCATTATATAAATACCATCTTTCTAAATCGGATAAACTTGATAAGAAAATTCAAGGTCACTACTTCCGGTAACTGCATGAGATTGTCCATGGTCGATATGCCTAATGATAGTTCTATCAAAATTTCCATAAAATGAACAGCTAAAAAGTTATCGGGGGTGGGCAACACAGGACAACATTATTTATTAATAAATAAATAAATAAAATAGGCGACTCACCCTGTACATGAATGCTGTATATGCAATTTTTTTGTTATGCATTTATTAATGTAGTAATAGCAATGTAATTTTTAAGAACTCTTTTTTTGATCAATTTTTATAAGAGATGAAGCAATTTTTCCAAGAGAACAATTATGTTGATCAATTAAAAATTGATTTATCCAACGTGGTCACCAATTGATCTGAATGTCTAATGTTTTACTGTTAAATATTGTATATGGTTTATGGATTGCCTGCATAGCCTATATTATGAGTCATGATAGCAACAAGCAAGCTAGACGTGCTGCCATTGTACAGGGTTACAAAATAAGTATCCAGCTTTAAACGTTAACCACATTACACTATATGCGAACTACTAAACGAAGTTGGTTAATATTTTTTGTTTTTTACATACAAACATACGGGGTTTTTGAGTACATGTGTGAAATCTCTTTACATTCTCCAGTCATCACTCTTATGGACTTTGGCTTTGGGTATATCTCAAATCACGGGTTTGTTGTAATGTCTCAAGGACTAGGGATGACTTAAGAGGTCAGACATCTGGAAAATTTCATCCATGGCTAAACTAAAACCACCGATGGTACTTGTTGGCACATTATGATAAAACTGTGATTAGAGATACACCCAAAGCCAAAAGTCTATAGGAGCAACGTCTGGAAACGTGGTGGTCATTCTTTTGGAAAATGCCTCGAGATTTCACACATGTAACCAAAAGTCATGTGTCGTAGAATACAAAAAAATAATAACTTACGTTTGCATATAATTAACGATTACAGTTGGATACTTATTTTGTAACAACAATACTGTGAATGACAGTGAAAAGAGAGTTCTTCACAAAATTGAAGAGCTTATTTCCAAAACGTCTTATCTCCATATTTTTTTTTTCTTTTTTATTATTTTTGAGATAAGAGGCAAATATCTGACAAATATCTGTGCATCGCTGATTTCAAATTTTCAAGACTCAAAACTTAATATTTCTCACTGAAAACCACAGGCAAAAACCACGTTTATTTTCAAAATGTCTTATCTCCAAGCGCTGTTTAATTTTAGCGCTGCCATATTTTAAATCAAATAAATAAAACAAACGTTTCCTGAAATTTTTTTTTTATTTTCTAGAGATAAAACGTTTTGGAAATAAGCTCTTCAATTTGTCTTATCATTTCTTATTGAAGGCAATGACTAATCGAATAATCGAACTGTCAATGATTCAGTTCAAAAGTTTCAAAAATCTTGTATCGTTTCAATCTGCAATCATATTTATAAAACTGCAGTGCATATCCAAAAATTAGAATTATGCTATGCAATTAAAATGCAATTTTACTCATGAAACCTACTTGACTAACACCTGCACTATTTTATCAAATCACTGAAGTATTATGGTGATGCAAAATGAGTTTTTATTAAAAAAAAAATTTAAACAAATTGTTACTATAGACAGGTTAATAATTTCAATTTTGAAATCGTTGAGCCATTCTCTGGGGGGTCACTGGGGGTTTGATTTTGAAATGAATGGACATCTCATGCACCAAGCATTTCATCCTAACTTCAAAGTTTCCCTGCAAGTAGTACGATAGTAATGAAGAAAATCGCACCAAAATCCTAGTTGCAGGTTAGGTTTGTTGTAATAACCTCAATGTAAAACTCACCCTATATACGTTTGATTGTATTAAACTCGCCACTCTGCAAGTCTTGTAAAATACCGTAGAAAGTTTTTAATCGATTCTTCACTATCGTATAGTTTATATATCTAATTCTCAACTGGTCAATTTTGTTCAGCATAAAAAATAAAATTGTTTTTCTTTGTTGCATTGTGCGGTCAATAATCGGTCAAATCAATTCCATTCGCTGAAATCGTCCAAAGTACGTCAAATCACAAACAGCTCGTTGCTGTGCTTTTTTGACTTTATTGATCCACAAAGCCTCATCGTGTTGCAAACAGTTACGCTCTGTAGTGTGTTTGCATTAAGGATGATTTACTTTGTTACTTCCTACTTTGCCGAAGTGTACAGAGCGTTCTGATCGAAGCATTGACTCGTTTTTTTTCCGACTTATCCATTTTTTTTTATATATATACAACAATAATTTTTTGTTTCACCGTGTATGCAAAAAAACAAATGTTTTTCATCAGATGATTACAACGATATATTATTATATCATTTATATATTATTTGTTCCTGCTTACTTCTGTAGCATAAAAAAAAATTTGTCATTTATTTTTATGTCGATGACTGGCAGATGTATGTGCCGAACACAGGAACCACATTACAGTATTCAGTTGTTTTTCTACACATGAACAACTCAGTGGCACATGACAGTGATATTGATTGGAATCTATTATTCATGAATTTACACTAATCTACGTAATGGTCGATGACGTTAAATCGTGCAAGTTTGTTGTATAATCCAAAAAGCATGTATGCCACACATACCCTAACTAGGCATTATTAACCTAACCTAACTTAACCTAATCTGTCTTGAAATGCAAAATCGGATCAGTGCGAGTGAAAATTCATCGAATAAACCGAAAAATTTTGTACAAAAATAGTTATTTTTTGTTTTATTTATTTATTTATTTTTTGGCAAGGTTTTGGTATTTTGCATAAAACATGGGTTTTCAGCGAACTAGGAAGTAGCATTACTGCTTCATCTCGTCAAGTATACCCAATAATAATTTTATCATGATTAAAAGTTGATTAAAATTAACCAGAATCTTTTTGGTCATTGCTTTAGAAATACGATTCTTTGCAAAAGAAAAGTTTTTTGTTTTATAAATGTTGCATGGAAAAAACAAAAGTTATGTCCATTCGAACAGTCAATAGTATCGGACGAGAATCAATGTTTCGTGATGTGGACGTTGTTCGTGACCCCAAGAACACACACGGAAACCCTGTCTCTCAAAGCTTATTTTTTGTCTTCGAGGAAAATAATATCCCACATGCATTGAACACGCCTCTAGTTCCTCCCAGGTTCAAAAGCAATCAGTAAAAAAAAATATAAATAATCGTATATTACAGAGTAATAAGTTGATCCTAACAAAAAAAGTAGTAGTTGTTACTTAATAACTTGTATGCAATTTTGGTATTTTCGTACTAATTTGTAGATTCAATCAAAATACAATTCAAAATGAAGAACAATCGACAAAATACAACTATAATGGGATACGTAAAATGGTCACGTTTGAATAAGCGTATCTTTATTTTTATTATGACCCTCTTTGTCCTTAAATTGTAAATCTCATTGGAAAATTATTTTCTAAAATGAAGTAAATTATGAATAGTAACCAGTGAAAAGTTTTCGATTATGGAAACTTTGAACTGACACTGCTGCAACCGATGTCAACCAATCAGGGACGTTGTTATGACAGTGGACTCCTGAGTACAAGCCCAGGGTAAAAATATAGTAAACTCTATAAACAAAAATGTAATATAAGTACTTACAGTTTTATATATTTTCACTTTTTATTTAATTTGGCTTGTTCATTGTATGTGAATGTTGAAGCGCGCGCTTCAACGTCTTTGCTTTCTATTTTGACCAACTTTACGATATCCCAGAAAGCTGAAATTTGAAACGTAAACGCAGTCCATTCTACATTTAATTCTGTTAAATTTTGACGGATTAATGTTGTGTCCATTTCGAGAAAATGTCTCGCGTGAAGGTGGAGTTTTTTTCGTAGAGTAGTGCTGACGTTCACATCCCCTTACATCAATTTTCAACCATTGTTAAACCAAATTAGGCATTGTTATAAATAAACAAACATACATACGTATCACTTATACGGGGTGACCCAACCGAGGCTTAACAATTTGATACTCAAAAATATAATGAAAATTCTGAGTTTTGAATATAATAGCATTTTGACGGTGGGGGCGGGGGACGTCGTAGGTACGGTATCGAGTCATATTTAGAAAGTTTTAAGCAAAAACCCATGTAGTCAGAGTCGACTGCCGTTTTATTTATTTATTTATTTCCAACAATTTAACTGAAAAAAATTGATTCAATAATAGCGATCACAACACACTGTGTTAATGAAGCAGCTTCACTACATTCAAATGTTGCTATGCATCGAATCTGCTGCATCAGATGATGTATTGTAATCGTTATTATTGGATAATTTTATTTTTTTTCTCAGTTGGAATGTTGAAGATACATGAAACGACAGTCGATTCTGACTAAGTGAGCTCTTGCCTACAACTCTCTAAATATGACTTGATACCTACGACGCAATTGTGTAAAATTTAACAATGCTATTTTTTGAAAATTAATTTTAAGGTCAATGATAATAGCTCCGTTTGAAAGACCCCTCTAAAGATGTTATTATATCCAAAACTCAGAATTTTCATTATACAGTATTAGCTTTTCGAGTAAAATTGGTAAGCCTTAGCTGAGACACCCGGTATATTTTTCACTACATACAGTTTATGTGAATAAACGATCGTTCATTGTTGTGAATCTGTTGGAATAAACGCTTAACACACAAATAAACAAAAATAACTTCCCACGTGTTTGTTTCGAATACTTGTAAAATTTGGTTTGAAAACAAAAGCATAGTATCTAGTAAGGTTAAAAAGTTGTACTGAAAAATGAAGTTTTTTCCTATTACTGTATTTGTTTTTATTTTTACAAATTAGCTAATTATCAGTGTAAGTATTTATTTTAACATACTATTTTAGTGTGACATCATGCTGTGATAAGTTTTGAGCCTGTACCCAGTGTCTTTTCATTAGTGATGCACGAATTGACTTTTAATCAGATTAACCACGGCCACAGGTGACCTCATGAACCTCAAGATCGAAAATCTCCAAACGAACCCAATGCTTCGATGGTAAATCCAATTAAATTTTAACTTTTAGTTTATAAATAATAAACTAATAAAATAGATAATAAACTAATGCAACTAACGCCAACGTTACTGGTGGCAGTTAGTGATACTATCATTTTATCAAAATAAAATGTTGTATGTGTTGCGATAACTGAAATGTTTATTGTTTTAGAAGGAGTGACATCATTAGGGTTGGTGTCACCCAGTGCGATAATTCATGGTATCAACCGCTATAAAAGCGTTATTCGAAGCGTAATGTGTATGCACATTAGAAGGTTCAAAAAAGCACGTGTAACATCTCTTTGGTGACACCGACACATTGTTTCTAGTATATTGTCATTAAAGAAGTTAGTGAGAAATGCAAAGTCCACCTAATTGCATCACATGATTTAATCACCGATTTACCATATACTTAATTTAGTTTATATGATCAACACTTTAGCTTTTTTGCATAACGCAGATTGTAGTGCTTCTCTGCTGAGCACAGCGCATTGCTGCAGCTTTTGAAGGCTTCCTAGCATGAAACAGCGCATCGCTACAGCTTTGACAGGCTTTCTAGCATAACACGGCGCATGGCTACAGCTTTTGAAAGCTCTTCAGCATAACATAGGGCATTTTCGCAATCAACTATTTTAGCGTAATACGAATGCAAAGTAGCCTACTATAAAAGAAATTTCACAGCATAGCATTGTGACTGACTTAAAGCTGAGCTATTAGTTACATGATTGGTGTATTATACTTAGTGAAACACTTATTATTAGCTCGATCAATCGAGAGTAATTGAAGGCTTGTCCGAATAGCGTTGCATGCATAGCTAGACACAGTCAACGAGAAAGTTAACTTCGTTAATCGTCAATCCGTTAACCAAAAAGTCAACTTCGTTAATCATTAATCCGTTAATTTGTTAACAATGTATCGGAAGTTAACAAATCCGTTAATCCGTTAACGCAAAAAAAAAAATTTTTTTTTTTACAAAATACCCACCTAAAATGGTGAAGTAAGTCTATTTGGGATCATTGGGCTTTACATCTCTAAAGGTTTGAGGCTAAAACCATAGCCTACAAGAAGTAGTAGGCTGTCTTGTAGGCTATGCTAAAACAATGTTGTTGAGTTGAAAGAGGCTATTTTATACATTGGTTCTTTTTTTAGATTTAAGTTTTTTTAGGACATGAAAAATTAGGGAAATTTATTAAATAAAACCCAATATTTAGTGAATTAACTAAATTATTCTATTGTGTTTATTTATTAAATAAACACAATAGACTACTTATGCTAAATAATTTTTAAAAAATGGATAAAAATTAAATCGGACAAATTGAACTTATTTATTATTTCTTATTATCACGATTCTTTGGATCAATTATAAATTATGACTGTTGAAATTTTTTTTATAGGCTCGGCTCATAGATCAGCTTTCCAAACGGAGTTGATATGCAACAAGCACACACTTGTTTGATTTGTTCCGTTTTTAAATTTTTTTTAATACAATTGAACATTCCGCGGGAATCAAATTAACAAAAAAATTTACAGCGGAGTTATACTATATTTAACAAATACCGTACATAAATAATGTATTGCAAATGAAGTAAAATCAGTCATTAACAAGTGATATTTAAAAAATACGTTTTTGGACATGTTTGTTGGATGGGGAAAGTTTGCTTTGCTTGGATGATGAAAACATTTGGAACTGATTTTTTTTTTTTTTTGACATTGAGTTTTGATTTTTTAAACAGTATGATATACAGTATAGTACATTGTTGAGGGTGCTCTTGGCGGTGGTTTTTCCAAGATTTTGTCGTCCATCCAACCATTGTACTCATACATAAAGTGAAGTTAAGAAAAAATGGGTGAAAACATTAGTTAATGCGTATGAACAAACGTTGTTATTGTCATAGTTTTCTTCAGATTAAGATTCGGTTGTGTA
>JAQIWH010004619.1:0-16502 GCA_034695005.1 Cryptops parisi
CAATACCTAATATACGTTATTACTTTATACCGGGGGGGGGGGGATAATTTTTTTTAATATTGCTCTTTATATTATTTTAATGTTATTTTATTTTGTTTTTAATATCTACATTTCATAGGGATATTGCAATAAAAGACAATAATCTTTTTGAAAATTTGCATATAGTGAACTTGATACTAATTATTAAATCATTAACAAATATTTATTTACACCATACAGTCGATACTTATTTACTACAACATTACTATATATTAAAATATTGTATATATCACATATCAAAATATTTTACTTTTTTGTTAATTTTTCGTATCTTCGTTTGATCTTGAATCGGAATGGAAATTTCGTTTCAAAGAAAAGTGTTTTTTAAATTTGGAGCTGAGAAACTCGAAACCAATCATTAAAACAACCTTATCAACCAATTAAACAAAGTTTTGGATACGTAGTTTTTACGTTGTACGTTACAGTTATTTCATTATTTGACTAGTTTAGTGTAAAAAAAAAGTTCAATATACACTTAAAATTGTAAGAAAACTGCTATTGGTTTATTATGAAAGAACTAGTAGTCTATTGTGATAAACTATACTATATACTGATTGCGTGAATTATTATCAAATTTACTAATCACATATATTGCCTGCATTGTTGCAAACAACTACAAAGCTATGAACAACTGTACTATTGAAGGTTTGGTACTTTCCTTTCTACCCTGGTCACTTTGATTATAAAGGAAAGTGGTTACTTCCAAGTAAAAGAAGCCATCGCACGAGTGTGAAGAAATAGATTCAAAACCTTGATGCAGCGTCTTTTCACACAAATCCACGTGTTTTTTGCAAGCCAGCCAATAAGTTGGTTTTTAGAACAAATAATTGCACTGTACGTCAGAACGAAACACAGTATTCAGTCATATACGGAAAACTGAACTTCAATTACTTAGAAAGATCTATGTAGACGAAATATCGATATACAATTACTGTGTATTGTTTATTACTTTGGAACAATTGTAAGTTTTAAAAGTTCCAAAATAAGAATATGTATTTTTTGTATATGTGTCTTATTTTTTTAAAGAATGCATAATATGATAGAGATTCAAAAATGATTGACTTATACTCTGCTTTATATGTTATTGTTATTCTAAAACGATTTCTATTTAAGGAAATGCACTGAATATACAATTGTCAGAATACACACACATATATACACATATAAATAAACACAGTTTTTATCGGTGTCTTTTGTATTTACTTATCAGAACCCATGCTAGTTTTGGCAACAAGCAAGTTTATGGAACATGAAAAGAAGCCATTGCAGAGCTTCATAAAATCAATAAGAATCGATATTGGAGAAAACATTCCCCAAGTTACTATTTTTATGTACTTTTTTTTAAGTTGGTGTAGTTGACTTTTTTGCTGCTTTATTTTTTGCTTTTCCGTCACTTTGAATTACTATAAACGTTTTCAAATTATCTTTGCACCAGTTTTGGTGCTGCTTTAAATTTTTAAACTGCACAGTAATTTGTTGCTGGGGCAAATTATAATTACATATAGGCTACAGTTATATTGAAGTAAGCGATAAAATATAATGGTGTAGAGAACCTAGTAATCGAAGACTGACGGCTTATCTTGATGATGGTTGTATTTGTTAATAAGAGTTGCAATAGAACTGCTATTGACAGAGAAATCAATTTTAATCCCAAATAACAGTGATTAAGAGAAACGATTAGAGAGATATTATTTTAATCGACTTCAATAACGATTTATCGATAACTAGAAAAAGTTTTTTGTTTTTCGACAACGTCATGGTTGTTGACGTTTGAAGGAGATATTTTTGGTAAACTTTTCGTAGAAAAATGTCACAGTAGGAGTTGAATGAGATTTTGTATAAATTGAACAAGTTGACCACCATTCTTATCGGTGGTGATATCAGTGATGTTGTGGTTGATTAGTTATAATTAGTTTTAAATATAGTTGTTTTTCTTTCTTTTTTCTTCATTTATTTTTTTGCAGATGTTTTTCAAAATGTTTGACATGTGTGATTTTTGTTAAGAGTCATGTACCAATCGAGTTTAACGTTTTCCCAGGATTCTTCGAGTTGACTTGTGTGTCAACACATGTGTATTGTAGCAACTCCTCTGAGCATCAGATTTCATTTCCTTGAACCTTTTGACCCTGGGCTTTGCTCGTTCTCACGTGCAGTGAAGAGATGCACAGCAATCTCTCTTTCTCTCTTCTTTGGACATTGTCCTCTTGGTCTTTCTCTGCTCCACATTGAAAAGACAGATTTTTCCAATTCTGCCACACTACCACCACTGTCCTATATTCTTCACTAGTCGATTTTTGGGGAACCATGCGGGGTGACATTGACCCATTGTATACTCTTTTCAAGGAAACTTAAACACGTGGAATAATGTTTTTGAATGGAAGAAATTTCAGAGGGTTTTAGGTGTGGGCTTTTTCTTTGCTTCATTTTTAGGGTCTACTTATGTTTTTCACAGATAACTTTGTAAATATGACTAAGCTTAAAGGTCGTTTAAGTTAACACTTTCTTTTGCAAGGGAGGATAGTGCATTAAGATGGATTTATAAAGAATCCAATGGTCGTCTCATTGTTCGAAAATTACCGGATATGAATATTTCAAAAATATCTTTTTTTTTAGAATAAATAATCAAACATATTATTTTCAAAAGTTAAGTACGAAATTTTAATTTGTAGTAATATTTTCTTTTTTGAACACTTTGCAATGTTCGTATTTTTTTCATGGTATAACTATAGAATTAAGAATGCCAATCAAATTCTTCAATATCTTTCTTGGTACATTTTTTCGTCGTTTTAAAGCCTCTTCAAAAATCTTGATTTTCCAAGGTTAGTTACAGATGTGGTGTACTTACTTTAGGGTTAGTATTTCTTTATTGTTTGCGTACACTAAAAGAATTCTAAAACTGCCTGTACACGTTACAAAGAATTCATTAAAAGGGGATTTTTAAATTGTGTGTTGAATAGGTTTTTGAAAACTATGTGAAAACTATACAAAAATGCATATTTTCGAAAGTTTTCCAAATATGCTGTATAGTAGTAGGGTCAGCTTCATTCTTCTTTACATTTTTTACATTTTAAATAAACACACCATAGAATCATACATAATAAAATTAGATTCTTCATTCCCTTATTAGATAAAGTAACAAAAAAACCTCAATCCCTACAAAATCTTATATAAAATTTTATTTAATCGGAGATCTTTGAAATTTGTATTTAAAGAGATTTTGTTGGCATAGTGATCGTAGAGAAAATTTAAAGGCACATAAGATTCTCTTATCAACAACTACCATTGCCAATGGATACATTTTTTTTTATGTAAAAGCAAACATTGAATGCATTTAATCATATCGTATGACTTTTATAATTATCATTTCAAAATAAGTAAGCCATAATATATTTATCTAAAAAAACTACTAAAAGCTTAACCATTTTATCAAGATTCGATTTTGGTTTCCAAGACATTTTTATACCGCATTGTGTTGTTCTAGGTTGAAAACTATCAGGCCTGAAATTCGTTACAGAATATATTCGTTACTTGCTGAAAATAAGTTTTGATGCTAAACTGTACATGTATTAAAATTAGTGTAGTATTGACATTTCTAATTGTTTCACCTCAAAACGCTATAACAGTTGCATACAAATCCAGTAAAATGTGTTTTAAATATTTTTGTGCGCAATTCCAATATCATGAAATTAGAATGAAAATAAAATGTTCACTACTGTTAAAAGTTAATTTGATTAATTATTTTTTGTTTTGTTTTTTAAAGCTCGTTTCATAGGTGATATATCACTGCCAAATCCAATCTACCAAATAGAATATGATTTGCTTCATAATCGAAGTGAACGATTCCATGTAACACCTCAGAGTGCTATTGTGGAAGAACGACATGATTTTGAAGAACAGCCAAATTCAACTCTACCGAATAGAACAAGAAAAAATAGAAGGAGACAACACAGGTGGAGTTCATATTTTATTATTTGCAAACATTCTTATGGTACATTATAGATCTGTTGTCGATCCCACATTAGAATATGGTGGTATCGCTATTTTTTGTCTCGGTGTGAGTATTTTGTACCATTGGTACTTACTGACGGTATTTTAGCAAATCCGGTACTTTTTTTTTGATAATATGATTTGTTATATATGGTGCTTTGCTTTATATTTGCTAGTCACAGACAGAGTGTCTTAAATTTGGTTTTGTGTTTTGTTTTTAGAAATGGACGACATAGACAACACAGAAAAACACTCAGTAATAGGCGACCAAGAGCAGCCACAGCCAGACCAGAACGGATCTGGGATGACGGAATCATTCCATATGAAATCGAATCCAATTTTAGTGGTGAATGATAATCATGTTATGTGAAATTGCATTTGTTTCGATACGAATAACCTTTTTTTATGTATAGCGTCCGACTATAATAGCAGTTAGCATCAACGTTAACCTGTGGTTTTTTGGTTTTTTAGGTAACCACAAAGCATTGTTCAAACAAGCAATGCGGCATTGGGAAAATTATACGTGCATCAGATTTGTGGAAAAGACAAGTGAACATCCCAATTACATTGTTTTCACAGAGAGAGCTTGTGGGTTAGTGAACTATGTTTTGGGTGTTTCATACTACATACCTTACAAGAAACAGTTTACTGGAATTGTATGTGTTATTTTTAGTTGCTGTTCCTTCGTTGGGAAACGAGGCAATGGCCCACAAGCCATCTCCATTGGCAAAAACTGTGACAAGTTTGGGATAGTTGTGCATGAACTAGGCCACGTGGTTGGTTTCTGGCACGAGCACACACGCCCCGACAGGGACAACCACGTTCAAATTATTACTAAAAACATCATGGCAGGTAGGATTTATTTTGTTGACTTGCTATGCTTGCCTCAACAACCGCTTGCTTACAAACTTCTTGTATCCTTGTGGTTCTGTTACGAAACTAATAAATCAAATTTTTGGTTGTTATTGTAAGGTCAGGAGTACAACTTCAACAAACTGTCAGAAGAAGAAGTGAACTCACTGAACCAGGCATATGATTTTGACAGCATTATGCACTATGCTCGCAACACGTTCTCTAAGGGCACCTACATGGATACTATTCTTCCACAAGAAGATCCCAACTCGAATCTACGCCCTGAGATAGGACAGCGTATCCGACTAAGCTTAGGCGACATATCACAGACTAACTTATTATACAAATGTCCAAGTCAGTCCTTTTTAGTAATATTGCCATTCGTCTCAATTTTCAATGCGATTTACGTAGGTAACCTAGTGATTTTCGATCGTAGAATGCGGAAGAACACTTCAAAATGCTTCAGGAACATTCTCCTCACCAGCCCAAATTCCACCAGAGGGAGTTAAATGCGAATGGCGAATTTCTGCGACTCATGGTGAGAAGATATCGCTCAACTTTACGACAATGGATTTGTATGAAGCTCCAAATTGTGAATTGGACTATGTCGAAGTGTTTGATGGTTATTGGCACAATTCACAATCCTTAGGTATAACTATGCAAAATATTTTCGATACTTTTACAATACTTTTACATTTTTTTTCTTCAATTGCAAGTAATTGATGATGTTAACTGTTTGAAATTATTTTTATTACAGGGAGATTCTGTGGGAAGAAGATTCCAGAGATGATTCTATCTAGCAGTAGTCGTATCACCATAATTTTCCGATCTAGTTACAACACAAGAAGCTATAAGGGATTCACGGCTTCTTATGAAGGTATGTTAATTTTGGTTTATTTTAGTCTTTTATAAATGTTTTTTTTAATGGTGTAATGGTTGGTTGATTGATTATTCGTAATCGTTAAAGCGATTTGTGGGGGTTACGTTGAAACTGCTGAAGGTCATCTGCAAAGTCCTAACTATCCAGATGACTACCGCCCTAACAAAGAATGTACCTGGCGAATCACGGTTTCCGACAAATATCAAGTTGCCCTTAAATTTCAGTCTTTTGAGGTCGGTATTTAATAATTTAGTTGACAGGAAGTGAAAAAAATCCAGAACAATTTTGCAAATTGAAAACCGTTTTTAGATTGAAAACCACGACAATTGTGTTTATGACTACTTGGAAATCCGTGATGGCCACGAATTGGACAGTCCACTGATTGGTAAATTCTGTGGCTACAAACCACCCGAGGATGTAAAATCGACAAGTAACAAACTGCTGGTCAAGTTCGTTTCCGATGGAACGGTTCAAAAAGCTGGATTTGCTGCATTTTTCATGAAAGGTATGTCCTGAGTTACTCAAATGTAGGAATTAAGTGGAATACAAAAGGTCTTTGGTGCAAACGGAAACATGTACAGAAATGTTTAATATCTTGTATCTTTAAAGTTTTCTTCTTATAATGAGCACCTGATTTCTCTTGTCACGTATTAGTGTAATTGCATGGTATTCCTGAAATATCTTGTCATAGTTTAGCCAAAATTGCTACGCATAAAAACAAGCTTATGAACATTGGTCCGGAGATGCATACTCCATACTCATATTAGCATACCTACAGCGTTCGAGACAACAAGTCTATGCATTTTTGTGATTTCACCTTATGTTATCTCAGAAGGAAAGCGTTTCTGGACCCATGTTTATATACAATAGATTGTTTGCTTTGTGTAGCATTTGTGGTTAAACTTTTAATAGAAATTTTAGGAACACCCATTATAAGAAAGTTGTATGAATCGAGAACTTCCTATAGGCTTACTCACCATTTCATCTTGATGTCATTGCAATTTGTAGAATATGATGAGTGTGCTGCTGGAGATCACGGTTGCCAACATGAATGCCAGAACACATTAGGTGGTTTTAAGTGCAAGTGTGAAATTGGTTTTGAGTTGCATTCGGATGGAAAGCGATGTGAAGGTTAGAATTTCGTGTGTTATTTATTTCAATTTATGAACATTTTTTGTATATTTGAAATAGGTAAGAATATTATTTTTTTTCTCATATAAACGATGCAGATGCATGCGGAGGTCAGCTAAGTGATCCGAATGGAACTGTTACCAGTCCATCATTTCCCGATATGTATCCACCAAATAAAAATTGTGTTTGGGAGATCATTGCACCTCAACAGTACAGGATTACACTCAATTTTACGCATTTTGATTTAGAGGGAAACAATGTAAGTGTATATTTTTTTTAAGTATATATAAATCGCCAATTAATGTATACAAGTAGTTGTTAATGAACACAATTTCTTTCTGGGATCTTTTCAGCAAGATTGCGAGTATGACAGCATTGACATTCGCAGTAAAATGGGGAAAAACGAGATGAAAAAGCATGGTGTGTTCTGCGGTTCTCGTCTTCCACCCGTGATAACATCGGAAGGAAACAGCTTGAGAATTGAGTTCAGTTCGGACAACTCTGTACAAAAGAGTGGCTTTGCTGCAGTGTTTTTCACGGGTAGGTTTACTAATATAAAGCTATTGCATATGATTTACTGTGTACTTGAAGTCTGTTGTTGTTTACAATGGACTAGTACAAAATCAACTGCATGATGATGCATTGACGTGCAATTGTAATTCACTTGGTTTGAAACAATCATGTAAACGTTTCTTGGAAATGTTCATTAATTCCTTCAGATAAAGATGAATGTGCTACAAGCAACGGTGGATGCCAGCAGATATGCAAGAACACTATTGGGAGCTACATGTGTGCTTGTCACAATGGATTCACTCTCCATGATAATAAACATGATTGCAAAGAAGGAGGTTGTAAGCACGAAGTTACTGCACCAATTGGAGATATCAGCAGTCCAAATTATCCAGATTATTATCCAAGTCGTAAAGATTGTGTTTGGTATTTCACAACAACTCCAGGGCACCGAATCAAGCTGGTGAGATAATTCATGAATTTTTTTGATCAGTTTAAAACAGCACATAGGCTCTTCAAAAGTCACATTTTGCGTACGTTTAATCGTCATATAAATTGAAAATTGCATATGTCGAAATTCTCATGAAGTGGGGCTACTTATCAGCGTTCAGTTATTGTGAACCGCTGTAAAACATCATATAATAGCAAATATTTCTTGTTTATGTGTGTGGTATCTTGCCAATTGATAACAAGGTGTTTTATGCAAATGAGGATCATATGTAAAACCAGTCTGGCTGCTACTGACTGAAAGTTATATTTTTAATGTATATTGTAGCCTACAGGTGATAATTTAAAGAGGGACCTCTATGACAGTCCTTATCACTACTCAAATTAATGTACTACAGTGTGGGACAAATTTTTTTTGTTGCATAATAAATATTTGCATAGAAAAGGAACTAGCAAAAATTGAGGATTCTGTATTTTAAGTTCTGTGCGAGCGTGGACGTTTCGTTTATTCAGTCGATTCGTGTTGTTCATTTTGCAGGTATTTAATGAGTTTGAAATGGAACCACATCAGGAATGTGCTTATGATCACATTGTTATATACGATGGCGATAGCACAGAATCACCAACTCTTGGTCGTTTCTGTGGTAGTAAAGTGCCTCACCCGATAATAGCTAGCAGCAACGAGATGTTTATGGTGTTCAAATCAGACGCATCGGTTCAACGGAAAGGATTCAAGGCATCCCACACAACAGGTTGGTTCCACTACAATTACAAAATTATTTACTTTACTTACATTATATGTACTATTAAACTGTCATGATAATGGTATATATTATTGCAACGCAATGAATAGTCATTTAAAGTGATAAGTTGTCTACTTAAACAACAGGGGCGTTCATCATAAGCTGCAGTTTTTCTCGTTAACCACAGTTCTTGAGTTTGCATAACTTGTAATTTTTTGTATTAGTAACATTTTGTTAAACTTAGAAATCTATTATTTGAATTTTCTACTAAAGTTACTTAATAACTTACTTTACTAGATGGCATAGTATTTTCACTTAAGATGGTAGTATAGTACTTATATGGTAGATACACAGACGTAAAGATTAATTACATCATATTCGGTTAACCAATCTGGTCTGTAACTGCATAACTTGTTTGGATTCGTTAGATTTAATGTCGGCTCTGATCTTATGTGTTTTTAAACTATCCAGTGTGTGGTGGTCATTTACGAGCCAAATTGGAGGTTGAGCACCTGTATTCGCATTCTAAATATGGGGACCAAAACTATGACAACAAGGAGGATTGTGATTGGGTTGTAGAAGCCGCTTCAGATCATCGTGTCCGACTGCGTTTTTTGACTTTCGAAATCGAGGACGAGCAAGACTGCGGTTACGACTATGTTGAAGTGTACGATGGCCCTGACGACTCATCACCTCATTTTGGCCGATTTTGCGGCAATAGGGTAAGTATGATAAGTATAGGTACGATATTCCTGTACACAGTAGTTTCACTAGAATTGGTGTCACCAAGTGCCGTTAACGCATGACGTCTGACCTTGATCAGTGGCTATAAAAACGTTACTCTTATGCTGTGATGTGGTAATGTGCATGCAAATTAGAAAGTTCAACACGTGTATCATCTCTTAGATGACACGGATATTTCTGCTAAAATCTTATTAAATAAGTTAGTGAGAAATCAAAAGTTCATTTAATTGTATCACGCCGTTAGTTAAATTACTGATTTACCATGAACTTAACGTAGTTTTTTAAAGTAAATCCTTTAACTTTCCTGTATAACTCAGCGAATGGCTACAACTTTGTAGTACTTACCTGCCGAGCACAGCGCATTGCTACAGCTTTTGAGAGCATTCCAACATAACACAGCGCATAACTACAGCTAACTCACGATTACCAACGCGAATGTAAATTTGTAAAGAAAATTTTACAGCATAGATTTTTTAACCTTGTAGGTATACTGTTTTGACACGGTACATTAAGCGGGGCTTATGACAAATATTTTTGTGGTTCTGACTAACTACAGGACTATTTTCAATAAAATTCTGCTGAAACTCTGCACAAACATTTTATAGACAGCCGTCATTTTATAGACAGCCGTCATTTTAATTCACAGTAATTTTATAGTTATCCATTTTGATAATATTAGCTGACACGCCCATCTCCTGCATTCCCCTGGCAAGACTAAATTTTTAAATTTTATTTAATGTTTGTTTTTTTGTTTTATTATTTATTCTTTATAAACGAACACAAGAATATTTAGAATACGCTGTAAATTATGTTACAAGTAGTGGTTATTGTTTCAAAGAATTGATACTAGGCGCCAAATGATGCCACTACCTGTACAGTTATTTCAACACCTCGCTTTCATATTATTATTGAGGGAATGGAAACGTCAATTATTTTATTAAACTATGTTTATGAAAACATTTTGCATTTCAGTTGCCATCTGAAATACTTTCGACGACTGAATCCCTTCTGTTGCGCTTCCGTTCTGATGATACCATAAACAATAAAGGGTTTTCAGCTGCTTATTTCGTCACCGAACATATCGACGAAGAGGATAACGCTGTGAGGGAGTAATAATAAAAAAAAAATGATGCTTGGTAGAAACATCATAACAAAATCAATAATAAACAACAACATAAAAGAAAAACCAAGTGGTCGATGAAAAGATGTCCATCTCTTCATCGTAAAGTGCATTTAGTTTGTGAAACTCTCGATTGAAATTCTGTTCTTGATGTTAATGAGTAGGTAGCACACTTGGAACACTCTCGATTGCTGTGCGACACCGGCACTTCCAAACTTTGTTGGGTGTTTCATCAATCAGTTACATGTTTCAACATATCAAAAAAAAAGTAATGCAAAAAAAAAATAACAAGTAAGCAACTTTTTTGCAGTTTGTCATAAGTGTACCTTCTTAAATTCCCTCCCCCTCCCTATTTTGTTTTGGTTGATTAACCAATTGTACATTACACGTTGGACAGTTACTTAAATGATTTCTATTTTTTATTTTTCACCCATAGGTTTTTTATTTTATTTTATTTTATCTCGTACTCTGTTTTCTTTAGACAACTGAAAAAAAAGGGTAGATCTAACAAAAAATATATATAAGCAATAAATGTATTTTATAACACAACCGATGAGTTATACCATAGATGTAAACTTGTTCAGATTTTAGATATACCACTATAAGCAACTTTTCTTTTCTTCCTATAAAAGTTATATGAATTTTCTCTGTACAGTTGGTATAAGAGTACAGTATTTTTTACTAACGAACCTATATTATCCTGTCTGAACTAGTCAAGACTGAATATCTGGAGTTTAATTATGTCACAACTATGTTTAATCGCTGTACAGCCTGGAAACAAAAACAAAATTAACGAACATACAAAAAAAACAAAACAATCCATTTCTTGTTAAATGTGATAATTTTTTATTTTTTATTTTTGGTAAATTTTGATAAAATAAATATAATTATATACTAGTGTGTAATTGATCTTTTGACTAGAAATTCTTAACTGCAGGTTTAAAATCGATATGCAATTTTTAAAATAAAATATTTTTTCTGCTTCAGGTATATTGCGCTTATTTTAATTAATTGGATATTATTGGTAAATTTATTTCTATTCTTATATGTTTTGATAAATGATCTATAATTTTCATTTCAGGCTATTCATGATAATCTTTTTATTATATGTCATCCCGAATTAGTTTGAAGAATAAAAATTAAAGACAAGTAAGTAGAACATTACTTTTATTATATTTCTAATTAACTTGGCTTTTCTTAATTTATGAAAATACTGATATTAAAGTATTATTCGGAAAATAAAGCGCGATTTTATTAAAAAAACTGCCTTTGTTTAATCGCGCATCTCTTTCCTAATAACCTAGTAAAGTTAACAATTTCTGTAAGGTAAACAATTTATGATTAACAGTTTTTAAATTTTTTTATATTCATTATATGTTTCAATTTTTATTAAATTGTGTTTATATTAATATACAATAACTATTTCATTTTTTGTGTAGCACTGTGTTAGTAGTGAAGCCTCTAAAAATTAATCTAAATTAAACACGGGGTTAAAACAATGAACGAATGTTGCGAAGCGTCATAAGTCTAAATGCATTTTGTAACAAGTAGATACGTTTAAAAGTAAAAAGTTGAAAGTAGACAGGAAAGAAACTTCACACTATAAAAAAAAGTAATTTGAGAGTTTGCTTCCCTGTAATGTAGGTATGTAATGCGGTGAAGTGATCGTTTGGCGGTGCTTTGTTCAATTATAGTAATTAAAAAAACAAGTAGGCTTACTGTAATTATAATTTTGTAATTTGACGCTACGTTGTTCAGTCATTCAATACCTCAGATTAAACGAATTTTCAAGAGTTCTCTATCACATCAATCTTTTTATATATACGATACATCGTTGTTCGGCCCACTTTATTGTGATTTTATCGCTTGATGGAGCCACGAGTATTACATTGACTTACGTAGTTTGCTCCAACTTTGACATTAAAAACAATCTCATTAAAAAAATCCCCCACTTAGACCTGAAGAATGAAATCGCTCTTAATTCAACATTTACGTTACGAGTAAATCTAAAAGCCTGTAGATAAATTGTGATGTCATGAGATACAACTATATTTTGACATTTTTAATGATTATCATTAACTAGCTTAAACTCGTTGAAAAATCATATATAGTATGAACTTAACAGGGTCGTGATTGTTAAACTTGCTCAAGAGCATTAATTCTTATGTTGTGAATTGTTATACTTGAATAGCATTGAATTATTAAATACAAATGCGTGGGTTTATTCTTGAATTTTAAATTCAAAAACACCATGTGCTGTTTGAAAATTAAAATAACACTACCTAACATAACACCCAGATAGTGGCAGTGTAAATTTCATGTTAATTCCAAAACAACAATCATTCATTAAATCATACATTGTTGCAACCATTGGTTTAAACTTTCTCACTGATAGAAGCACAGCGATTTTAGGCATGTAGCCCCTACCCCAGTCCCTGAGGACACTGTCCGGTCGCCAAAAGTTGCATGCACCCTAACCTAGTGTAATGGATGTAGATATCAGGTTAGGTTAGTTAGAAAATACAATAACATTAAAATATTTTGGTATTTTCCGGTTATAGCGAGGCCCGCACTAAAATACTACAGAGGTACTTTGCCAAAGACAATCAATAACAAGAATTGGCATTATCCATTTTCCCCATATTACATCTGCAAGATTTTGAATTTTATTTGACTGGTAGTGCCCTATGGTGATTCTTAAAACTTAACTAGGGATCATTAATACATGACGTCACAAATCTTTTTATGACTGACGTCATATGTCATATATTATACATCTGCTTTTTTTCTCCCCCCCCCCCTTTTTCCTTTCTCCTCGTTTATTTGCATCATTTTCAATTCTACATTTTATTTCATTTTTATAGTATAGTACTGTAACAAGGGTAAGAATAATACAAGTGAATTAACACAACGTATTAAATGATAGAAATATTTTATTACATCTAGAATAAAATTCAGTTTGCTATAATTAACAAACTTTATACGAATAGCATTTTTGTGTAAACGGTTCTTCAAAATTCGAAAAATGAAGCAGTTACGTCACTTTGAAATGGTGCTTTTTAAAAGTGATTTTTTTCATATTTCAAAATGCCATAACTTTGTTAGTTTTGATTAACCATTACTTTATTAGAAAAACTGCAATTTTAATAAACTGGCTATATTGTCATCACTATGTTCAATTTTATAATTAAAGATTTATAAGTAAATTTTTTCAAATTAAATTTTTACAATAATAAATGTTTTATTAGAATTGGTAATGGAAAAACAAAACTAAAAAATAATTAAAATAAAATCTCACATACCTTTTTGGGAGTCAGTTGGAAAACCAAAAAATTCCAAGTTTGGCTCTCTGCGTTTGCTGATGCAATATTTTGCTCCATTATTATATTTTATTGAGACGGAGCGAAGCGAGTCTCTCTCTCTATCCCGGTTGTACCAAAATCGGCATTTTACTGAATTTTGTGATGACTTCTTCTCAAAAACTATAACAGCTTGGAAAATGAAATTTCGCAAACTTACGTAAAAAAGGGTGCATTCTCGAGGAAAGACTAAAAAACGGGTCTATGGGTCTAAAATTGGGCTTACTTTTTTCCTACTTACTTTTCGATTTTTAACTAGTTAATTGCAGATGTTTTTTCAATTGTTCATACAATTTCTTTAATTTTCTGGTTTTTCTTTTTTTTTTTACGAGCGAGTATAAAGTTTTTATAGTAAGTATATCAGCTGGTATAGTAGAGCTTACTGTCTACCCTTTCTGGGTTAATAAATTTAAGGCACCACTGCCTTCCTCCTTCTGCCTCTGATCAGAACTCTACAGAACAGCAAGGAGTGTAGTTATTTCAGAAAAATCGACATGAAAATCGTCAAGTTACATTATATGCAGCTTAATATGTAACGTTTGAAATCTTTTACAGCTCACATATTTCACACGCGCGAGTCCAATTAAAGCCCGGCTTTTTGCTAGTTATAACTATAAAATATAATATACAGTACATTGTGCGTACCGTATGATCAATTTAGGGAATGTTTGCCTAGTTGAGTAACGATCAACGCTCACAAGAAAGGCAAAACAAGTAACTATGACGTTGGTTTTCTTTTTTAAACGCACGCGCTCTAAATGAAATAAGTCAACCAATCAGATCGCTTAATCACAAAAACCGAAACTTGAATCGAAACAAAGTAAAATGAGCGCCAGCTGACATTTCTTGGAGCATACGCGGATATGCGCGAACCTAGCTGCGCGATGCACGAAAAAAAATTTGTACTTCGCGCGTTCCTCAGGAGATGCGATGTATTTTTCTAAGGGGTCGCTCGGGGTTATTGTCAGGTGCAGATGTAATTATATCTTATTCGATTAAAATTATATTCTAGAATATCCTTTTTAATGATTCCTACACCCTATTATAATGGACGTTTACGCAAATTGTTGAACTCGAAAAAGGTTGAAAACCGATGTATAACAGAATGTTATGATTATGATAAGAATCATCTTGAATGATAATTGTGATTCAAATGTTTGACGATGTAAGATGAGTACATCTCATTGTACCCGAGAGTACTGAATTCCATATACTGTAGATTTGGATACCAGTACATTAAAGTGAGTGAATCTTTTGTTTTTGTTTTTTCGGTACGATGACCAGCAAAAGATTGAATCGTTGTTCAATAATTTTTATTGTTGTAACCAGCAAGAACAATTCTTGCATGTGTAAACGATTGTAAGACATTATTTTAGAATACTGTATTTCGCAAATTATTCTCATTCACATATAACACTAAGAACTGCTTTGGAATGAATGAACATTTTAATTGGTTATTTTTATCATGGTTATTTTTAAACAAAAACTACACAATTTTGTAGCTGACATTGAAGAGCTGGATAGTAAATCCTACTCTACAAGTAACCTTTTGTTGTCGTCAGTTCTGCATGAATCATACCAGACTACACAGATAAAACATTACGTTTGACGAATTGCATGAACTGAATAAATAGTGTGGACGCAATTTATGCGTCGATCTCATCTGTCAAACTGATCTCTTCATACCTCTTCATGACATTTGTTTTTTTGTAGAAATGTTGATCAATCACAACATATTATCATAACATTTAAGAACCCAAATATATTGAAACAAAACTGTTATACAGTTTACATTATTTAGTTTGATTCTACTATACAGGGTGTTTGATCTCTAGTCAAATCACAACTGCTACGCGGTAAAACCAATGAAAAATGTTTATACGTCGACATGGTTTCGGAAATGCACACTCATTTGCATACCTACAGTTACACTAAGTTTACGTGACTTAATCTGTTATTCCACATTTCTGGACCCATGTTTATATGAACATGTTGCTTTGTTTTGATGCGTAACATCTGTGCTTAAAATTCGACTAGACCTTTTAGGACACAGTTTATATTATAAGTTGTTTATGTATAGCAGGCTTTCTATTTCATTTGGCTTTATTATTTTACTTCAGAAAACAAATTAACAAATAACTTTAAAAATTTATTTTAAAATAAAACCACTATTCTATACATTATAAGTGCATTTACATAGTCATCATATATTGTGCGATTGATAAAATTAATTATAAGTAAAATTGTATTTAAATTTGAATATGTCTAAAAGTGTAAATTTAAAATTATTTACTTATTAATCTGACCTGAATAATAATTGCTTCCATTATATTCTGAAATGAAATTTCCATAATTTCATATGATATATTAAATTCAAATCATATCAATTCTCTTTAATCTGTCAATATTATAGGTGATGATGACTTTTCGGACTAGGTATCCTTTGATAACAAACAGTATAAAGTGTGATAGTAAATGTTATAAATCATTTCAAGTGTTTACTTAAAGAAACTGTTTACATTCAACTCTTATCAAACTACTCGTAGTTATTAACATTTATTGTATTTTTATATTCGTTAAATATATATTTTTTACACCTTATTCACAAGTTTTCAAGGAGGGTTCATGGTCAAATCCGGTGGTGGCGCCACGGGACTCAACTCTCATCCAATGGCGGCGGCTAATCGCCA
>JAQIWH010004620.1:0-16498 GCA_034695005.1 Cryptops parisi
TATTTTACAGGTTAGGTTTGGACTTGGGTTCATCGATGAAAGTTACTCCCTTTGACACCCTCTCATACCCCTCCGAATTAGTGCATCACGTTTAGGTCCACCCTGTACTGAGTAATTTTAGAGTACAAATTCATGATTTATTTATATATCCAATTTCTAAGTATGAAAATGACAGCCTTATTGAAACATGTACAATTACTTGGCTTAAATCAGCAAAATTCCCAGACAAGTGTTTTTTCCTCCCTGTATATTAGTAACGCAGACCAGTACCAGCCTGCAAGTTTCACAGCTTATTTCCAAAACGTCTTATCTCCACTTTTGATCATGTTTGAGACTGAAAACTCTCTGTGAATCGTTTGATTCCAAATACAGAATGTTATTTTCAAGACTCGAAACTTATTATTTCCTACTGAAAAACCGCGTTTATATGCAAAGTCTATGGTCGAATGAATGAAAAACCAGTTTCCTGAAAAAAAATTGTATTTCATAGTCGTTTTGAAAATAAGCTCTTCAATTACATTTGTTACTTATCCTATTTTTTTTTCCTTTGTGCATTCAAATTGTATCATCAAAGAAAGTGACATCTACAACTTGTAGATGTCATTTAGTACGATCACGGGTAACATTATTCAAATTTTTTCACATCTGTGCTGTTTATCCATAAACAAATGTCAAACAGCTGAAAATCTAGTTTCATCAAATATTGTCATCAGCCGATGATCATTGTTGTTAACCGAACATGAATTCCATGATAATAGCAATTTTAAGCTATGCCCAGCTGCATTACTCAATCAGATAACCCTTCAATAATAGCTTCTGCTCATTTCAGTTTCCAACACCAAGTTCACTATGAAGTTCATCACCACCACCGTTGCTACACTTTCATTATGCATGATCGTAATTTCAGCTTACGACATGTATTGTTTTAGTCCTATTGTAGCAGACTTTTCATGCAATGCTTATTGCCAAAACGAAAACTATGAAAAAGGTTACTGTGTTAGAGTAGTCGACATGGACTATACGGATGCCCTTTGCTACTGCGAGGGTGAAAAACCAATCCCACCACCGAAAGTCTAACACGATTGTTAAGTTCCATTAATTATTTGTACTTATTCATTTACTATCACAAAACATACTGTTGTACCATAACGGGGTATTATATTCCAAAAGTACAGTACACATTTTTTAACCTCAATGGAACTAAAACTCTTTGGTTTAATATAGAAATAGTCACACGAAATTGCATCATCAAATAAGCATACAGCATGCTTAATACACTACGTCATGAAATCTTCAATACATCATCGTACGTAGTTCTTTTTAAAAAGCTAAATAACATCACTTACTTGCTACATGACATGCTGTTTACTGCGTTGGTTCAGCCATACTTGTAGTAGACGACCGAGTTCCATTTCAAGTCGAAGTTCGACTGAAATAATGTTTTCTATTAGATTTACATTTTATGATTTTCTTTGACGACATTTGAATTATAAACTGAAGCTATCAATGTAAACTATTGTACATGTAATAACTAATGGAAGGTCCTTACAGGTTAGGTTAGCATTTCTCACAGCCTGTTGGTTCAACATGTTCATCATTCGGTGATTATGGCTGCAGGAACGTTGTTATCTTTTTTCGGTTTATTTCACCATGGCAATTTCAGAAAAAAGTTAATTCCATCATAGCAACTCAAACAAGTTTATTAAACGGGACAAAACGTATAATTGGTTTTACTGATTGAAAACAAAACATACTAAAAAAAATGTCTGTCAATGAATAGACAAAATATTTTAGACATACTTATGAAAAAACTTATTTACATTTTTTTCCAAGTTGAAAAAATATGCAAATATGAATTTGATTATTCTGTAGTGCATTATCATATTTTATTTATCACACAATTGTAATTAAAACTTAAAAAAAAAAAGACTAGTCCCATTTAATTAAATAACTATCATCTTAATAAGAATGAGCCAGGTCTATGTATATGTGTGTCAATAACGCTGTTTAGGTCTGTTTTGTGCTACTAGATCAAGTTTGTTGGTTCCAGTTTGTGCTACTAGATGGAGTTGGTTTAACGTTCCATAATAATAATAATAAAACTTTTACTTTGGTTGGTTCATGGATATATAATCTATATAATATTGTCATGGTTGGTTGGGTTTTACTTTCCATCATATGACTCCACCCACCCCCCGTGCAATAGCACGGGTCTACTTCTGGCTAATAACAAGAGATCCGTTCAAATTAAATTCAAAACTGGGAAATTTCGAAGGGACAATGCAATTCCATCCCAAGCTGATAACCTCTGCAGCAGGTAATAAAATTTTTAATAGAGGGATTTTTTCAAAAAGATTTTAACCCCCCCCCCTTTCAGAAGGATTTAGGTTTACCCGCTCGGTGATGATACTGTAACATTTCTTCGAAATTTTCTTCTTGTACCGTGAAATCAATTTTACAACTTTCTTGAGGGTATAGTTTTCCGCTTGGAACTATGACATAGAATCAGACATCATTAGAAAAAGCTTTAATTAGACTCTCATACAGTACATGTATTTTTCTGCTAGCATCACCTGTTCATGAGAAATCGCTCTTTAAATATCTATCGTTTTTAACCACTCTGTATTTATATAACATGTATTGTGTACTTGTGCACCACCTTACGAAAATTCCTGCCGGCACCCTTGCTGTAGATATATTTATAATTTTATATAGCAAATAGCTCGTCAAAAATTGCATAATAATCTCAACCACACTCAAAACGCTTCTTTGGTGTAAAAGAATAAGAAACCACCCTGAAAGAATGAGTTTTTCACACAGATTGGTACTACTTTAGGTAGTCTGATGAGGAGGAGGAGTTCGCTGCAATTTTATTAGATAGATGGTTGGACACATTTTCATATCAACGAGTTGCGAAGAAACATGAGTCACAGGGTTTAATTCTCCACTCCCCATGGTTACATTTATTAAGCAAGTCTCAGGGGAACGATTAAAGTGAGATTTATAATAAAACAAATTCTAGTGTTTGTGAGCGAATTTGGCTAATAAATTCCAGTAAAACTGGAAGTTAAGTTCCTTAGAAATAAATCGACAAAAAACTTGATCTTGAGTTGAGTAAGCTGAAAAAGTACAAATAAAAATTATTATGCATATGCATTAATTTCTATTCGCTAATGAAATGACCATTTACATGCTTTATAACTTTTTCAGAACTACAAGCCGCCTGTAAACGTGTCCACAGCGATTGTGTAGAAACTTCTGTATGTGCCAAGTTTCCACAAGACTCCACATTATGTGGCAGTGAAAACAAAAGTTGATTCTGGGAATAGCAAACTACCATTTATTAATTAGTCAAACTTACCAACCAATGGTTATACAAAGCAACTTTATCAAATAAATTGAATATTTTACCTAAATGTCATCTGTCATAAAAAATTCATGCAAGAGATCAATTCATTGCAGTACATTTGATAAATGTCATTTTAAAAAAGAAATGTAGTCCATTTAATAAAACTCATGTGAAGAATCTTAACACTTTATATTTTAGCAAAAATGACTTAGTACTTGAGTACTAATCCACTTCAATTGAAGAGCTCCAGGCAATAATGATAAGCCACATACTTTCAAAAATGACATTTTTACATCAAACAGTCCCTCAGTACTGTTTCTATCTTTACCACTTCCTGGATTTTCCAGAAAATGGCAGCATAATATAAGAAAATCACCTTGTTGCTCAGTATGGAGTTTCTCACCAGAAAAACGGCTCTCCTGAACAATTTCAAAAATATGGCTTACCATTTTATTGCCCAAAGACTGTCAATTCTATAAATACATGTCTGTAATGCTCCTAATTCTTGCAGTACATACAAGAATTACAATTCAATTAACCTAAACACTGTACAAACCCTGATTAACTAGAACCTATTCCATGGTCTTCCATTCCGTTTTACTGAAATGAGACCAGCATCAGCATTTGAGGAGTCCTGGTGTTCCAAAAATTCAAATTTATCGCTATCACCATAGTGCAACCAGAAAAGAGCACTTGTACAAGTTTGTTTTTAATAAAACATCACAATCCATTCAATGACGTTGCATAAACCATGTACCATATTTACAACTCAAGAAAGCGCAAGAGTAGAAAGGAAGAAATAGAATGCAAAACAAACGCAAACAAAATTTATTAAAAGATTTATTGAAAAATTAATAAATAGACTCCAACCCTTTTTTTTTTACTGTGAACGCCTCATTTACCTTCCATTGCACTGATATAAAAATAAGCCAACTATTTCAGAATTACATTGGTTTTTTTATTGGTCATAAGTCCTGTGAGACAAAATTTTGGTTATCTGAAACAGCTAAAACTGGAAAACACTTTAATTTCCATATAATGACATTGTTATCCATGTCCTGTGCGATACTGTTAACTACATAAAAATGCTTAGTTTTAATGAGCATCAAAGTTGTTGGACTTGGCCCTTTAAAAAAAGTGCACTAATTAACCAAACCAAAGTTAACCAAATAATCTGATGATGGAAAGAGAAAATTGTCGTTATTTTTGACAAAATAAGCCATTATTTTTTCTATAAACACTTCTGGATTATTCCACGTAAAACGGGATATGATTTCTTATGGGGATATTTAACTCATAAGTTGAATAACTTGAAAGTTGAACTAGTTCTTGGAACGGATTGTGTTTGAAGTTTGAGGGTCCACTCTGTATGTATAGGTATCAAAGCGATTTTTATTTTGTAAAATTGTAAAACTATTAAATTTGGGTATAAATTACCATTTTTTATACTTAAAAGCACACGTCTTGGTCACTACACTGCCCTTTGTCTACAACCTTTTTTTTGTAATATGCCAAAATCGAGATGTTATTCGAGTGTTTATATATAAGAAATATAAAATAATAATCAAATTTCAATTGGGAAGATTTCTTTTGAGTTTTCATCACACAAACACTCCTAATTCAGACTGGTAATGTAAGTGGCCAGTATTTTATTTTCTTTTTCTTTTTAAGCACAAAGTATTTTAAATACCTTAAAAATTTTTGAGCACCACGACCCCTTTATTGACATGAAATTTTAGTTCTCAAATCATGAAAACAGAACAGGAATAAAACTGCAAGTTCAACCTTCATAATGTATTGTCACATTTTATGTAACCCAAGTGACTGTTGTTTTTTATTTTTTATTCATCATTTACAATGAATATATTTATCAAACCGCCGTTGAGAAAGTTTAATATATAACTTCCATTAGTCCAAGGGACATTGTAAATTGGGGGTACAACTAGTAACTTACTGTGAAATCACAATTTCAAGTATTCAAAATTTTTTGAATGTGACGTTAATTGACCGTGGAATGACCCTTCTGGTACTTCAAATTGAGCAAATTCTTCTGAATAAAAAATAACTGATAACGTATATGCATAATAAATAACAGCAAATTCTTTATTTCAACAACAGCATGTTGAACATCCAGCAATAAAGTAATGTTTTATCAGGTATACTACCAGTTTGTTGTGAAAAAAAAGTAAACAATAATACGGTGGGAGAATATTAGTGCGAAAATTGAACAAATGGCAGAGGCCTTGTTTAAAATTAGAATATCACATTCGAATTCAAACTCTTATGCACAAAACCAAAAACTGGACCAAATGTGTAAAAAAAAACAAATTAATCAACGGTATGAAACGAATTATATGTGTCCATTGCTATGCAGCACATGTTCTATGTACCAATGAACAAATGGGTGAAAGTGAAACTAGAATCTGTACAAGTCATATGCATGATGTGAAGATAGGAAAAAATTATTATATAATGATACAACACAATACCAATATATGGTGGAATAACTAGCAAATGTGACAGTTATTCAGCTCTAAAAAATAAAATTATTTTTGTACTGCAACTAAAATAATAATAAAATGCTTGCTTGGAGCCATCAACAAAAATTTTTGTGCAGAACTGTAGTTCACAAAAATATCTAACTGAATAGGAAAATATGCCAACTTTTTTTTTTTTTATACATTTAATATGGGCCTATATATATAACAGTGTAACCCAAACTTCTACAAAACAAGAGTGGTGAATTTGGACAATACCCCAAAATCAAATTTCTACAATTTTTCAAAAAAACGTTTTATACTGCCAGAGGGCAGTGAACGAAAAGTCACATAACCGTGACAAGGAACTTGAGCACGGGATTTCATTCAAAATCAAGGGTATACCTAATTGTTTAAGCAGTTAGATAGCACCATAGCAAATATAAAATGTTCGTAAAAAAAAAAAAAAAAAAAAAAAACCAATTAAACTAACCATTTTTTGAAATTTAAAACCAGCAATCAAGAATTAACTAGTCCTTGGAGAAATTTGACTGAAGAATATACATAATAGGAAAAACTTATTGCTAATGGAACCAAAGTTATGAAAGCTAATGCTCTGCAGAAACACAATTTTCCAAACACAAAAAAAAATATAAAAAAATCATACCCCCCCCCCCCCCAAATATGAAGAAAAAAGTATAATTATTACCTGATGTTGGCAACATAATGTTGAATTTGTTGTTTAATGTGAATTAATAATGCCGTAGGGTTCTTTTAAGATTTGGTAATTGTTTTATCAACTCTATAAACTCATGATCATCACCACCAAGCGACCACATATTCCACTGACCACCATCTCAACAAAACTAGAAAAATTTGGAATAAAAAAAAAACAAAAACTCAGTGTAAATTAAACATTTCAGATGCGATATCAAACTTCATTTTAGCACAAACTAGGCTTACCTTCCACCGATGACCGCATTCATTGCAGTAAACAAAGGTATTCATCGGTTCATCAGCGCTTCTTGTTTGCACCTGAAATGGTATCAAAGGACACTTAAGAAATGCTGCCTTTTAACATTCAGCTTCAATATTTGGACTAAAAACACACCTGGTTGTAAGAGCAGTTGCGCTTTTTACACTTTCCACACTTCAGTAGATCGGTATTGGTACCACCGGTAACAGCCATCTGGTGATCATTGATGGCTTCTTTAGTAAACTTCTGTCGAAGCTGCTTCATTTCATCATTCGCCATTTCCTACAAATTATAACAAGTTCCTTAAACATCTCTTAAGCAGACCACCCACGATTCCATGAAAAAGTGATTCCCAAACGGGGATATAGTTAAAAACAGTAGTTTTGAATATTATACACATTAAACAGCATTTTCTAACAAAACACAAATGTTTCAACGTTTCAAAGTTTTATTGTAAACTTTGTAGTTTGATTAGTGAAGATAAAAATTTAGTTAGGCCTACCATACGTTTGTTGGTATTTTATCATCAATAAACGACTTTGTATTAATATGTACTTATTTTAAGCTATTTTCTAACATCAATAACATTCAATTATTGATAAAAAAGTTTACAATTCATATATTAACCAAATCTATTTGTATATGTTTACATTGTTTTCTATTTCATTGATATTTATTTTGTTTGAAAAATATTATAAAATGGTATATGAAGGGCTTCTTGCAATACAATGATAAACCATATTCCTGAAATTGTTCAGGAGTCGTTTTCCTAGTGAAAACTTGATATCTAGCCTGTCATTATATAAATTTTTGACATTGTGTTAACTTGGCAATTATTCAAAATCGGGATTATATGAAGTAATCTTAACAACTGATCAACGTGTTCATCAGTTAAATATTTCTAGATTCTGAAGAAAAACAAACCACAATCAATCATTAGATTGCGATCAATTGGAGCAGCCTGGCTCTATACAAAGGCTTGCTTGGTATATGCAACTTACATGGATCCAATAAGCACCACATTACAATCGACCCACTCTGTTATTACAAGTTGTTGCTACACGTAATCAAATGTTGCGGAGCAATACGAGATGAATTTTGTAATGAAGACAAAAAAACTTTCCCGTCATTTTTGATGGATTATTTACTAGTTTCTTGATAAATTGATCACAAACATAACAAAACTAGTCTGCTGGACGCTTGCAGCCTCATAAAACCATCTGAGAAAAATTCGGATACAAGCCTACCTCGAGTTTCGCCGTGTATGCTGTAGATTCGACACCATCGTTCAGATGTTTTTGGTATCGATTTTGTTACTTTTTGTTTGTTTTGTTACATTGCATACATGTACTCACGCTACTATATATACATATTTACACACTATTACTATTTAAATGACTACTAAGTTTAAGGACCGAGTCACGGTATACCGAGAGAATGTACTGGGAGACTACCTTCGAGGGCTTTTTTGTGAGCGTGAGCTGCATTACTATCGTAAATTTCGTAAAACAAATCACTTCTAACACCTTTTTTTCATGGTAATTGGTCGATATACCAATGGTCACAAAGCCCTGAGAGGAATAATAGCCATTGTCTATAGTTTCAGACATAACCAATTGGGAAATAGCACTCATTACACAGGAACAAACAAAAAAAAATTTTTTTTGTCACAATGTTATCGTTTTAACATTTTTCCTGTAAATATGTACATACATCAGGGTTGTGTATTCAATAATAATTGAAATATTGAACACCACTGCAAGCATCACCAAAATCATTTTCTATTACCTCTGCAGTCATGACTGCTAGCTTCTCTGGGCTGATCACTCCAAGGAGCACGTTCTCACGTAGGGCTGGGTTCTTGGAATCTCGCAAGTTCGAAACTCTGCTACGCACTCGGTTCTTGTATTTCATTTCGGTGTTTTTCATTTCATTGTGTATACGTTCACTGGAGTTAAAGGTAATATGAAAAAAAACCAACAACCCAGTGATAGTTTATGCTAACACAATTATTCAGCATTCATCTTAACCATGTGAAAAATAAGTATAATAAAGGATATAATCTTCAATTTGTACGGCTAGCATGTCAGCATCCTGACTTCCCTCTGGCGGCTCTAAAAGAAAAAGAAAAAATATTAAAATTGTTTTTTTTAAGTTTCAAAAAACATTTTAACATAAAATACAGGGTGTTACAATAAAATATGAACATTTTAATCACATACAGTTTGAAGGAAAATACGGTCGAACCTCGTTAAACCGCCACCCTTGGTTCTGGAACAGTGTGGCAATGAGCGAGGGTGGTGGTTAAAAAAGCCAAGCTAAAATTTGATGTTCATACATGAGTAAATTTTCTTGCTAAAAATGTCTCTGCAATGCATACATTTCTTAAAGTTATATTTTATGAAGAAGATATGTACAATATACAGTATTAGGAACAGATCGTTCCAATCCAATCATCCCCCCCCCCCTTTCTGATTATCTTCAAATGTCAGCTATGGCATTTTCTCGACAAGAAGACTCGAAAAATGTTCTACTAAAGATTGCTAATTTGCCATAGGACTTTCCCATTTGCCCTTATGAATGAATTTCCATACAAAGAGTACTTTTGTAGCTTAAACAGTGTGACGATTGGAGAAAAGCGAGGTGATGTTTTTAACATGTAAAGTATGGAAGGAAGGTTTGTTCAGCGCACTTTTGTGGTGAAAAGCGGGAGTGGCGGTTTAGCGAGATTCGTCTGTACCTACATAACTAAATATAAAGATGGCAGTAAACATACTGGAATAAAAAGTATGTCAGTACACTGCTACATGGGTGCCTCCGGTGGCGCAAAGAATGTCTAGGAGGTAGGTAGGTGAATATTTGTGGTTTACGGACTTCACCGACTTATGTTAGGTCATTTGGCTGTCGCATCAACTTTATTAAATCAAACAATTGCCAGAACAATGATGAGACGAGGGTGAAAGTAATGAAACAGGGTTTTATGATGCAGGAGGAAACGGGAGTATCCTGAGAAAACTTGCCCCCCAAGGTGTCGACCCAAACTGACAATGAACAGCTCGTCTAATTTACACCAAGTGTTCTGCAACATTCACAACGTTTCTGATAATTTTTTTTTTGTTATTGGGGGGGGGGGGGCACAACAAAAAAAAATATCAGAAACGTTTGAAATTTTCAATCAGTTAGAATGTCTCATATTTAGGATGTTTTCCTATCCTAGTTCAAAATTGTTCAAACCAAAAACACATCTTTTTCACAAACTCATTCATCAACCATCGCAGCGTTAAATTGTCAACAAATTCTGATGAATTGTTTTGTGTTTACTTGCCGAGTCGTTTGGTGTGGTTTAGAACGTGTTTCATGTTTAAGATTTCGTTTCTGCATTATCACCACACAACATGTGCTTGGTAGTTTAGTGGCTACCAAGCACAGACAATGACTGACCGCCTGCTGCACCACTGTGGCTCTAACATGCACAACAAAACTCCCACAAACTTTACGAGTTTCTGCTTCAGTTCCACCAAAAATCACATGAAGGGTGAACTGACCAGTGAATTATCGTTTAAGATTTCATACAACTTTAAAATTACTTAAATAATGTAAATCAAACCCAACGTAAAGTTCAAATACTGCATAAGAAAGATTGAAATGTCTACTTCTAAGGAAAAAATGAACAAATAAAAATATTTACTATAATAATTATTAAAGACCACATAAAGAAAACCATTTTTTAAAAACCCGATGAATGATTGAGCAAAACTAACATCCTAAACCATGAATGACCAATTATGATTGAAGACCTTATTTCCAAAGTGTCTTAAGTCCATGAAATACAATTTTTCAGGAAACGAGTTTTTATATTCATTTAACCATAAACTGTGCATATTAACGTGGTTTTTTGAGAGTATTTTGCAATAGAAAATAATTAGTTTTGAGTCTTGAGAATAACATATTTGGAATTAGCAATGCCAAAGTTTTCCGAGTCTCTTAACTCAAAAATGATCAAAAGTGGAGATGAGACGTTTTGGAAATAAGCTCTTCAATTGAGTAAATGCTGTACAGATTATAATAGCCTATGTTAGTCATTTTTAGCACGAACTATAGGTGAATAATGTCATAATCATAATATTTGGCTTATTATTTTGAAGATAATGGTTATTATTCACTGGTCAGTTCACCCTATAACCTGATACGAAAAAACAATAAACTTCCCAAATGTTTGATCTCATTGTGAACACCCTGTACTTTTACAATGTTAAATCATGTATGGAAATACTTGTACAATGTTAAATCACATACCGCCTATTTTCAAAGCAGCAGAAATCATTTCGCGGCATTTCAATCGAACCGCGTTTGTGGTGTCCGACTGCGAAATTGGAAATGATGTTTGTGATGGATGTTTCGATGACTGGTTCTTTTCTTTATCCTTGCTGTTCGAAGATGAATGTTTACTGCTACTTCCCTCCTTACCCGGATCTTTGCTTCCTTGCACACTTGATGGTGTAGAAGACCCTGTAAAAAGCGACAAAATTATAAGCTTCGATTATCCTTCTGTACAAACAACACATTTTTTAGATTTTCACTAGCATTATTTGCATCACTTCTCATAATATGACACTATGCTAAATATTTTTAGAAAAAATTGCTCACATAGAGAATAATGTAAAGTATGGTACAAACGTAACCACCTATGTTAACCAAGTTTGAGCACATTAAGAGCACATTACCAAGATGAGGTTCAACTTTTTTAAATACTGCATTGATGGTAATGAGGCTTTTGGTCTATGAGTATAGATACTAGTTAAGGTTAGTGTAAACATAAAATTTAATTTATGATAAAAACAAGCAATTTTATCTTTAAAAATTAATACATTTTTTGTCTGTCTTAACTTAAACTAGTATGGGTCCCATAAACATATGGTGCCATCATACTGCTGGCTCTTGTTTAATACACAAGCACCTAGTTTTCTATTAAAACTTTCTTTCTGTGAGCAAATACTTATGACTAATAGCCTTCAACAATATAGCATGATAAATACTTTGTTACAAATTGTTTTTGATGACAAGTAGATGATATCATTTTTCTCGAAAAAGTAATACAAAGAAGATACATAAATAAAAAATTAAAAATAAAATACACCACCATCACTGTATTAAAAAAAGTTTAAAATTCAGTAAGACAAGACAACTACAAAATCTGTACTGATTCGTACCGATTCATGAGAGAATTGAAATGCTACTAATATTGGTGGGATGTGACAACTTAAAACTATTTAAGAAAGTTCAACCTTGAAAACTAATAATAATAATAATAATACTCATGGTGTTTACCAACTAAATACATTAATTTTCCATTTTGGACAAAAAAAAATTGTCAAACATAGTTTTTTGATTAAAAAAAAAGAACAAATAGTGATTTAACCAATTAAATAAGCTTAAAAGTAATGTACTCATTTAACAATCTACACTAACTACTTAAAAATAAAGGTAAGTTATGCCAACTCCAGTTATATGTTTTTATATTTCCAAAAAAACTGACCGAGACCATCATTAACACCATTAAAAAACGAATACTTTTCAAATAGATATCACACCTCTCCACCTCTGTTGCTACTTGCTTGTACTTGATTATGAGTTTATTTTGCAGGTTACGTTAAGAAAGAAAAACAAATCATACATTTAATATGTTTTTTCTTTCCCCCTAACCTGCAAAATAAACCCATAACCAAGTACAAGCAAGTAGCAACACTAGAGAGGTCGGGCGTGTAATCAAAAGGTATCTTTTGAACTCGACACTGTATGAAATATTAACCAACACATTATTATTACATGTTTTCAACAAAATTTCATCACAACATACACAAACTGGACACAACAATATCAACAAAGCCAAAGTGCATAAAAACATTTAGTTAACAATGTATTTTTTCACATGTGACTATTATCATAATTATAAAACAAAATGCATAGAATATCATACCATTTAGCAACTTTTTCCAATTTTTGATCAATTGTTTGGACAGTGTAATCACATCTTCATCTTTGCTGGATTTTCTAAGTGCGTTCACCGTCATTCCAATTCTGGTTTTCTAAAATTGAATAAAAAACATGATTTTAGTACAAACAAAAATAGGCATAGCACCTTCATACTTTCACAGAAATGAACATTAAGAACAAATGTATAAGTTAACCTGCAAAACATCCAGCGTAATGGGTAGGTCCTTCAACACATTGAGCACATCAAGTGCCTGTTCTTGACCCTAAAATAAAAAACAAACAAAATCAATAAAATTTAGTCAACATTATGAATCCAGAAAAACAGGATTTAAATGAAAATCTGAAGTTTAGTCAAAGAAACATTTTCTCAAACTTGAAAAAAACTAAGTATTAATTATATAAAAGTTGCAAATATAATACTTCGCACTTTAGTTGTAAAAATAACAAAAATAAAGCATTAATCAATTAACACAAAAAAATTAAAATTTTTATAAAATATAATAGCTTATTTAATATTTTAAGTGCCTTCTAAAACTTTAAAAAAGAATAAACTAATTCAGTTAAAATTAAGTAAACAGTTTCTATGTGGTTAATATATCCATTATTGAAACAGATACTGGTATATTTTTAATTGGAGATCAATCTCAACACCAAAGGCGTAACTTTTTAATAAACTATTTAAATAAAACTATAGTATCTTCGCAACTCCCCCAGTTGTACAAGTATTCCCGCCATATTTAGAAACTAAGAAATGCTGTGGTTCACTCGACCGCCACCAGACGGCACCACCATATTGTCTGAAAAGTGTTGATATTTTACAAAAGATGATCAACTAAATAAAAACAAAAAATTTAAATTTAAAAACCCCTACGCTCTATAAATAACTCAGACTGTACCAGTTAATATCTAATTCTTTAAAGCTTCGAATACGGCTTTTTATGCTTTTAACTTTTCATGTATAGATACGTTTTGTATAGGCATAGGAAACGTTAATAAATATTGAATTTTTCTTTCGCTTTTTATTTCTATTTCCTTAAATCAACTTTTTATTAGTAAACTGGCATTTTAAACAACGACAAAAAACAAAACGAATAAAATTTTCTACATATTGATAATACAGGATTTTTGGTTAAACTTCGTAATACTATATGTATTACTACAACTGCATTTTTTTTGTTTGTTTACATGCAAAAATGAAATCTTCAATCGGCAATACACGTGGCGTGTGGCTTTTCAAAAGATGACAACTGCAAAAATCAACTAAGCGAGAAATAGGTTAATAATAAGTCCAACGATCTACACAAGAAACAAAGTTCAACAAGGTTTGCTATTGAATAACAAAAGTCCCTTTTCTAGCCTCTATCATTGTCTTACGAAATCGATAGTTATATTATATTATGCACATATTATTCAAGAAACTCTTTGTGGCGTGAGATTGATTTCCTGGGGGTGATACATATATACTGTATAAAAACAACTCTTAAGAGAGAATGCAGTAGTGATGTTATGTTTTTCGCAGTAGGCTTCTTTTTTTCCATTGATCGATCGCAAACTTACGGAGCCATCATTGGACACCATCTTGTCCAATTTCTTGGAAATTCTCAACACTTCGTCTTCACAACTCATCCCTGCTGCGATTTTGTGCGATATTAGTTTATCGAGGAAAAGTAACAGTCGAAAGTTGGCTTATAAATGCGATAATCGAAGCGAAGAACAACAGGAGAAAGAATGTCCTCATCCGCTGCAAATGGCGACGATAAACGCTGCCGCGAAGAGCGATGGGAAATACAATATGAAAGATGCAGTTCCGGTGAAAACGAGAGAGTGAAGTGACGTCACAATCACGTGATGATGAAGAAGAAAAACGTAGCGCGAACGCTGAGAACATAAACCACGCTAAGTACTGCGCAGCGGGATTTCTTAAGTATTTTTGTTTACATTATTACTGTACCTTTAAAATGCTTTTTAAGCATATTCTTTATTTTATATCATTTATGCGGTCGTTAAATACCGCACAAAGAAACGTATTAAACGTATAATATTGTTTTGTTTTCCTAACCTAACCTGCACAATAAACCCATAATTAAGTACAAGCAGATAGCAACATCAGACTGGGCCTGGCTATAAACGGAAAGTTCCAATTCGCAGCTCGCTCACAAACTCACAACTCACTCACAAGTGAAGCTAATATAAAGAGTATAAAAAACTTGGGTTTCACATTTTGTTTTAATTTATTAGAAAAACACGTAACAGGAAAAAAACAACCAAATTTTAAAAGTTCTACAGGTACTGAACCTCTTGTCCGGCTTCCAGAAATCCGGAATCACCAAAAAATCGGCTAGTTTTGGTCTAAATACTGTGAAATACCGTGCAATATACTGTAGTACCCTGTATTGGATGAGCTGGAAATTGAACGTATACTGGCATGTACGTTTATGATAATATACTGTATAATAGTCCAATAGACCAAAAATCGCATAAAGTGCATAAATCGAAATCAACATTAAGTCCAATGGTCTAATGTAAGAAAAATCTCACGAATCGAATCAAAAATTGCAGAAATCGAAAATTGAATTATTCGAAAGTCGCATTAATCAAATATGGGTAAAACATTCCGCGTGAGAAGGGACATGGCTTCTTATGGGGGAAATTTAACTCAAAAGTCGAATAACTTGAAAGTTGAACTAGTTTCTGGAAGATTGTGTTTGAAGTTCAAACACATCTTACACAGAGTATAAACGACTGTAGATGACAGTATACGTTCAATTTCCAGCTCACTCACAAGCAAGTGAAGATGATATAAAGAGTATAGAGAAATAATTAACAACAATAAATTAATGAAGCAATATAAATTTCCTAGAAATACTAGGAATGTACGTACATTACGCTTGTGGACAATATTTTTCGAGTTGTAGTCTTTAAAAGAAAAACTTTTAATTTTTCGTTTAGGATTTTGTTTGTTAAATTTATACAGGACTTTAAATTCATTTCTACAATTTGTTGGCAACGTTATAGAGCTTTTAGTAACATTGAACACAATTGCACATATTTTGTTTGTATTAACATCCTCCAAGTTGGGGTGCTTGTTGATCTGTTCTGATATTGTAACCAACCTATGAACTTCGATCAAACTACAGTAGTCATTACGGTTCTATTATAACCGTAGTACACAAAGATAAAAATCACTGTTGGGGTTGATTTTCCACCAACTTCGTCAATTGTACCTAGTCAACGCCGCCCCCCCCCCCTAGCGACGCCCATGTAGTTATACTTGTTTTGAGTAATTCAATTTTTTTATTTCTGCATGTTTCAATTTACGCGAATTTTGATTAATGCGAATTTAGATTTATGCAAAATTAAATTTATGCGATCGTTGAGGCATTTGATATCTGATTTATGCGATTCAATTTTTCATTTTTGCTGCAGAAAATTAAAAATCAAAAGTTGCAGAAAACTTTCGCAATTTTCGATTTATTTATATATGATCTGATAATTTTTTTACATTGGACTTATGCAGTTCTCGTTTTATGCGATTTTTGGTACATTGGACTCTATAGTATATTCTCATAACCGACTGTAGATGGCAGCATACGCCCAATTCCCAGTTCACTCACTCACAAACTTACAAGTGAAATTTAATATAGTAATCATGTAAATAATGATTTTTATCGTCATATATTAAACGGTGTGTGTGTATGTGTG